>JAHBCN010011417.1:0-29084 GCA_019359885.1 Listronotus oregonensis | reverse complement strand
TTACGTTGAATTTTTTTGTTACCATAGAAACGTTTGTGAACCTGATTTTGCTTTAAAAAAGGTGAAAAACCAGAACGTGAAGGGGGTGTCAGGAACAATAATTAACGTTGTTATATTTATAGGGAAATATTTGTTTTTTGTTTTTTTTTTTTTAATAGTTTATTTTCTTTTTTATTAAAAACTATTTATTTTATTTATTTAAATCCCAAATCGTCAAAATTTTGCAAAATTTTTTTCCAGTCCTGAAAATTCGGTTTTTTGATTTAACTCCAAAAGTATTGAGTTTATGAAAAAGGGGTAAATAACCTAAATTAAAGACCTTTGTAAAAATACAAATTTATGTCTATAAAATTTCTTTTAGTTTTTTATAGTTTTTTGAGATATTGACATTTTAATTTAAAAAAAAATCGTTAATATCTCAAAAACTATAAGAGATACAAAAAAATGTATAAAACAATTAAAACGGTTTTTAAATTAACTTTATATAATGTAGTTGTATAAAATTTTTTTAATAAGATGAATAACAAAGGAGATATAAACGAAAATGTGATTTCGACCAAAAATTTTAATCCAAAACAGGAAAAAAAATTAATAATGTAATTTTTGTTTTTGGTTTTAATTATTCATTTTATTTACTTAAATCCTAAATTACTCAAAATTTTCACAGAAAAAAATAATTAAACAAATCTTATATTTTACAGGGGTATACCTTGAAAAAAAAAAAATTCGGTTTTTTGATTATACACTAGAGTCCCGCTAATCCAAAAAGTAATCCGAACAGGGCCAGGACAAAAAAATGTTTTTATAAAATTTAAAAACGAGAAAAAGTAAAGAAAAACAAGTTCTTTTAAGTTAGATCCTACGTTTATTAACAAGATCTTTTACATAATTTATTTATGTATAAGATAAATAAAAAAGTAATGTAAGTTGAAATAAGTAGCCAAGTACACCATCTATTGTTAAATAATAAAGATGTATTTAGCGCCTGATTTTTAATATTTTACACATCCGACGCTAAATTCGCATTAAAAAGACAATAATATGGCATCATGTGACAAAAATGCGCATATTCCGAATTTTCGCTAATCCGAACAGGGTTCGGTCCCAATTGGTTCGGATTAGCGGGACTCTAGTGTAACTCGAAAAGTTTTGACTTTATACAAAAAGGCTATATAACTGTAATTAAAGATCTTGTAAAAATACATAATTTATATCATATAAATTTACAACTTTAGTTACAAAGCCAGTTCTGATTAAGTCTAGGTAGTTCTGATTAAATCTGGTTAGTTACAGTTACTTCTTTAAATTTGTAAATAAAATTATTAAAAATTTTTAAATTTAAAAAATTGACATAAAAAGTTGCTACCATTTAAAAATTAAAAAAAAAAAGTTATGTACAACTTTTTTGGAACACCCTGTATAATATTTGTAGAAAAAATCCAAAAATCCGGTACCCGGATTAATAATAATTAATAAATCATTTGTACAGTACCCGGATTATTAATCATAAATTTTTCATACAATACCCGGATAAATAGGTTCATTCTAAATATTAATGTAAATTAATATGTACAGGGTCTTTGATTATATTTACGTGGCTCCTGGAGCCTTTATTTTTGAAGACAGAAAAAAATGTTTTATATAAAAATTGTAGGATTTTTTCCATGTTATCTTTTGAAATTTTCAGTTAAAAATTATCGCAATAAAAAAATGGAAAAATATAAGCAACTTCAACTTTTTTAAATGAAACACCCTGTATATTATGCACTACAACGAAAGATCTTTTTTTTCTGATTTCAAATATATATACATTGATGATATTTGGATGAACCATTTTTGAGATATTTTATGTTAAATTATTAATAAACTACAAAAAATTTTCATATTAGTATCAAGAAAGCCATGAAACAATAAAATTATGCTTATGTTGTTGAATTTGGTGAGGGTTTTCTCTGGACCAATAATGTTTATTTTTGTGATTAAACATTCCTGCTAAAGTGAAGGAAGACTTGTCGGTGAATAGAATTTTATTTAAAAACTTTGGATCCTGCTGCATAAACCTAGCTATTTCCAGTCCATACTTAGGTCGGTCCTGCATGTTTTGTTCAGGAAGTTTCTGAACGGACATAAATTTATAAGGATAAAATTTGTAAAATTTTAAGGTTAAATAAATTTTTTTATCTGTTTTATTAAGTTCAGATGACGCATCCGAGATTGATATTTCAGGATTTTCTAAAATTATTAATAGTAGTTAGTGCTAGTCCAATAGAAAAAGTATAATAATTTTCCTGAAAAAACGAGGATATCCAAAACTTGTTTTCATTTCGTGCTGCAGTCCTTTTCTTTTCATTTTAAAGCTTTTTCGTTCAATAAAGTTTTTTACTATGTATTTAATAGTAGCTATAGATGGTACCCGTTGTTAAGGATGTAATAAGTAATATTCCCTTTGCACTGTCGTCACATTATTACTGTTACCATAAAAAAGACGCATAATAGCAATTTTTTGTTCTTCTGAATAGCCCATCGGCAAAAAAGGAATACAAACTACCTTTAATAGTTAAAATGATAAATTTAAACTTTTTACAATATCAATACGTCAAATTTATTAAAACAATTTTATTGTTTTCATAGCTTTCTTGATACTAATATGATTTTTTTTTCAATTTATTTATATTTTAAGCTTAAATATCTCAAAAATAGTTCATCCAAATATCATCAATGTATATATATTTGAAATCAGAAAAAAAAGATCTTTTATTGTAGCGCATAATATACAGGGTGTTCCATTTAAAAAAGTTGAAGTTGTCTATATTTTTCAATTTTTTTATTGCGATATTTTTTTACTGATAATTTCAAAAGATAATTTGGAATAAAAATCTACAATTTTTATAAAAAACATTTTTTTCTGTCTTCAAAAATAAAGGCTCCAGAAGCCATGTAAATATAATCAAAGACCCTGTAATTACAATTTAAGGTTTACTACTAAGTTTTTAGTTTATCCTATAGCCGTTCTATGACTAAACATAACTATTGAAAAAATCAAACTATGGGTCGGTCTTTGGAATGTTCCTCTTTTATAGGGAACCTACTTTAGGAGAGGATGCTGTACCTTCAACTAGCCAATCAGTAACCCAAATGCCAGTTTCCCAAAGTAGACAGTCAATCAAATCCTTGTTAAAGAGCGAAAAGAAGGAAGAAGTCGGTGGCTTTAGCAGGTGAGTTTATTTTATTTATTAAATTTATTCACAAAACCGCAACTAATCCACATTTAAATAATTTTAGAATCATAGATCAAATTGATGACAGTTATAAATCTCTAAATCTGAGCAACACTCTAGGGCATAATCCTCAACTATCAAAAGGACCAAATGACAAACTACTGCTGTAAGTACTTATACAGTGTGTCCCAAATTGGGCCTACATGCATTGGTAACTCGGGAACCATGAGAGCTACAGTGTTGGTTAAATAAGGAAAGTTTTAGACAATTTAATTGCAAAATTAAATCTGCTTGCAGGTTTTATTTATCCTTTATGGTTTTTGAGATAATTAAAAAAAACCAAAATGGTGCAAAGTACCAATTTTACGGTTTTAAGATTACTACATTATTAGAACACTTTTTTAAGAAGAATTTAATTTAAGTAAAAATAATTTTTCTAACTTTATTTGTTTTTGAGATATTTACCCAAACTTTGGATTTTCATACGGACGCCATATTGGATTTTTACATATTTGACAAGAGCTCTTCAAAAGCTTTTCATTGATGTATCACAAGTCTAGGTTTTCAGATTGCTTAAGCTCTAAAAACGATAATGGAGCGGCATCAACCTAACCATAGACATTTAAGATTCTTAGTGATGAACTTGTTACCCTATGGATCTTTTGTGAGAGCGAAATTCAAAACTTATACAAAAAGTGATGCTTTTTGCAAAAATGAACACATCCTAATATTACCTTAAACTGAAAAAATTAAACACAACTGTAAACAAAAATGTATCAGTAAACAAGAAAATAAAATCACAGTACATGTTTTCCTCCATTTTTCACACATTTTCGCATTTTTTCCCAAAACCTTGCGGGTTCCTCGGCGTAACGTGTTTCGGTTGATGGAACAAACACATCCCGTACCCGTGTTCTAGTTCCAGCCTAGTTTCAGGCGGAGAAAACTGTACACCTCATTTTTTGCGTGTCCCCATAGGTAAAAATCAGGGGTGTGATGTCCTGATCTAGCTGGCCAAGCAATTGGCCCATTATTAGAGATTATGTTGTCTTAAAAAGGGATTTCAAGGACCTCCATCACCTCCCTGGTACTGTGCGCTGGACATCCGTCTTGCTGGAACCACAAATTATTCATTTCATTTGGCGGAACTGTATTTCTAATTGCCGGTAAAATATGTTCTTGCAGGAGTAGCAAATACCTATCTTCATTCAGATTTTCTTCAAAAATAAATGGTCCAATTAAACGGTTGTCTAAAACAGAAAAATAAATGTTTTATCTAATTGTGAGACGTAAATTAAAGGTGCATTTTAAATTACCTATGATGCCACACCAGACATTAAAGCCAAACCTTGTTTGTAGCCGTCTTTCTTCTAAATTATGTGGATTTTCTGTATCCCGGCAGTGATAATTGTGCCTATTAAAAATTCTACAATTTGTAAACCGGGTTTCGTCTGTCCTGAGAACCTTGGATTGGAAATTGGGTATCTGTTGACATTTAGTAATAAACCATTGACTAAAGGTGATTCGTCTATTGAAATCATTCCCTTGAAGACCCTGGACAATACGTGGTTTGTATGGATGAAAACGGTGTTTTTTTAAAGACCGATGCACAGATGACTTAGGAATTGTCTGTTCTTCCACTTTTCTAACCGATATTGTGGGATCATCTCTAACGTTTTCCATTATAATCGCCTCTCTTGCTTCTTATTTTTTGTATAAGTAGGCTAACAAGTTCGAAACTAAGAATTTAAAATGTCTTTGGTTAGGTTGTTGTCGTTCCGGAAATTGTTCTTCGTATGCAAGTGCCTCAGCTTCTGTATTTCTGTTAGATTTAAAATAAATTTCTAGCATATCCACTTTTTCATCATTGGAATAATTAAGAGCCATTATTGTAAATACTTAAAATAATCAAAACTTGAATTTTTGTTGAAGGCGTTTCTAAATGAGAAATAATATGCAGGCTAATTTTGACATTTACATTATTTAAATTATAAAATGCGTATCATTTGTTTTTTATGAAACGGGCGGCCATTACGCAGTCTAGTCTAAGCCTACTATCAAATACACAAAAATTATCGTTTTTAGAGCTTAAGCAATCTGAAAACCTAGACTTGTGATACATCAATGAAAAGCCCTTGAAGAGCTTGGGTAAATATCTCAAAAAGAAATAAAGTTAGAAAAATATTTTTTACCTAAAAATTCTTCTTAAAACAGTGTTCTAATAATGTAGTAATCTTAAAACCGTAAAATTGGTAGTTTGCGAGCTACAGGCAAAAGTAAAAAATGCACCATTTTGGTTTTTCTTAATTATTTCAAAAACCATAAAGGATAAATGAAATTTGCAAGCAGATTTAATTTTGCAATTAAATTGTCTAAAACTTTCCTAATTTAACCAACACTGTAGCTCTAATGGTTCCCGAGTTACCAATACATGTAGGCCCAATTTGGGACACACTGTATGTATAACCTAATCATCTATTAGTAAGTTTTATTTAATTGTTGATATTTATTGACTTAGTGGCGCGTGCCACTTCTACAATTCGTTTCAAATAATTCGTAATCATATGAACTCTGCGGTAACATGCTTGTTTGCATTTTTGTATTATGTGTAAATATCTGTTTACTACAATGTTCTGATTTTTTTATCATTTTTTTGTAATAAAGTTTAAGTAGGTATTCTATCCTAGAAGCTCGAATTTCGGGCGTTTTTTGGCGATCGATAAAACAACAATCAATATTTTGGCTATCTATTTTTTTATCGTTCATTTATTTATATTTAAAGAATTTACAAACAAATTCAAAAGAAAACAAACATATTTCACAAAGCTGCACGCTGTTAAAGTAGAGGATTTCTTAAAAAAAGGTAGGTTTTTTTCAGTTATTTTTTAACTTTTCCGAATTTTTAAAAATAGTTAAAATTGAACATTTCCATTTTTTGTTGGTTCCTGCCATAGAGGGATATATATAAAGAAAATTCATGCTAACTTTTAAGTAAATTGGTCAATTAGAACTTGAGATTTGTAATAATCTTTTTATTATACTTACCTGAAAATACTACATTTTCAACTGTGTATAAAATACAGTAAATATGACATTTTCAGTACAGCGCACTGAATTTTTTTTCCCGATCCCTCTCCGTGCGCTTATACAAAAATCCATCCATGGAAACTGTTCATAACAACGATTTATTTATTAATGACATATTTTATTTTCTGTTAGTGAAATTTATGCCATTTTCAAAAAATGAATTCAGATTTGGAAGAAAATCCGGATATTCCGATATTATATTACAACAAGCGGCAGAAGTGAGTGCAGATTTATTACCAGTGAAATCCAGGTTGAGATATGAACATGAATATCACATTTTTACCGAATGGCGGACTCAGAAAATAATCAAAATTGTGAGTGACGATATTCTCTTAGTTTATTTTTCTGAAAAAGCCACATCTATGAAGTCATCCACCTTATGGAGTCGATTCTACATGTTAAAGAGTTGTTTGGCAATAAAAGAAAATACAACCAATATCCAAAAACTATCGTTTTTTTGAAACGACAAGCTGTAGGATATGTACCGAAGAAATCCAAGGTTCTTACATCAGAACAAGTAACCAAATTTTTATGTGAAGCTTCAGATGGACAATATCTACTAGCAAAAGTAATTTTAGTGTTTGGCATCTTCAGCGCATGCCGCAGAGATGATTTAATACGTTTGAGTTTAGACGATGTGGAAGATAATGGGCCTTTCCTTGTCGTGTTCTTACGAGATGGAAAAACTCACAGGTTTTACCATTACCAATGAAAATTTCAAATTCAATCCCTGTACACTTTACCGTAAATACGCAGATCTCCGCCCTAAAAATATGGAGAGTAGATTATTTGTTGTATACCGAAACCAAAGATGTTACGCTTAACATGTTGGGTGCCATACTATCAGTGGTATTCCAAAACTTGTTGCAAAATACTTAAAACTAAAAAATCACGAAGAATATACCGGACATGGGCTAAGGCGTTCTTCGGCTACCATGTTGGTAGAAAGCGGCGGTGATTTGCTCACTTTGAAAAGATAAGGAGGATGGCTTTTTTCCAATGTAGCAGAAGGATATTCCAAAAGTTGTTTAGGCCTTGTGACTTGGAAACTACAAAATCTGTAACAGTCGATCAAGTGAACCAAAACATACACGAACACTCCGCTTCAACATCTTTAGTTCAACAAAAAGAAATACAAAAGGGATTGAGCTTCAACAATAGTATGAATTGTACAATAAATATAACCATTAATCAAAACGGTTCCATCGAAAATTAATTTTCTTAGATTTAATTAGATTGTAATTTTTTTTTGTTAATTTGTTTTACTGTTTTAAAAATAAAAATAAATAATCGCAATTTTCTTACATCATTTTTTGCGATGTTTTTTGTTTATGTTGTTTTCAGGTACCTAAGTATAATAAAAAAATATCGTTCATTACACGTCCAGAAATAGATTTTTCCGTTCTTGCATGACTTCCCGTGTTCGGCAGCGCCTTACACGAGAATTTGTCACGCGCGCACGGAAAAATCGTCATTTCCGTACTGGTAATGAAATATACTATTTTAACTTTCAGCGAAAATTACATTCAGTGGCAAGGTTCCAGTAAAGCATTACAAAAGGGACCACAAGGTCTTACCAAGGGGCCTAACAAAAGTCTTTTGTCGAACAAAGTGTACACGTCATGCGGACCAAATGCAGAGCTTCGCAAAGGGCCTAGATTTGGCCTGGCCAAGGGCAGTATTTTTACACAGCTGAAGACTGTGGTCGTGGGGGAGTCTCGCGTTAAATAACCAACTTGTTCTATTATTTAGGCTAGTTTATTTTAGATTTTGTGTATTATTCAACTTATATTACGGGTTAATGAGGTGACTATGTAGTATGTAACATAATTTTTGTAATAATGCTTTCATTTGAAAAGCATCATTAAGAAAATTATTTAGTAAAAAATTTGATCACGTCGACTAGCACTATCATGCTATTGTAATATTATCCATAAAAATTGAAGACCATTTTTTAAATATATCCGTAATATACACAAGAGAAAATTTTAATTGAAACAAAAGACAAAAGAGATACAACATTAAATTAAATTAAAATTTTATTTTTTTTTCATACAGGGTGTTAAAAGCATGATGCTTATGATTTTAATGAGCGATAGTGAAGCTCAAAACAAGTCAAAAAGTTCATTTATGACATGTGTCAAAACTTGACAGATTTTTGTCTAAACGATATCAAAGTTATAAACTTTGGTAGCAATTATTTCTGAAACGCTTAACAGTTGGCAACTTGCGTTTTAATCGCTCATGGGTAGATTCGTTGGCTAATAAAGAAACTAAGTGTTAAATGTGTCTATAAAAAAAGTAATAATAATGTTTCTCCCAGTTAAACATTTAAAAAACAATTGGCAACAGCGCTGCAGTTCGTCAAGTCAGTAGTCGCTTTGTATTATGCCTAGTCGCTGCGATATTTTTGTCCGTTTTTTATTTCGTGCCTAAAGTTCAAAATAATGTTTTTAAACCGGGAATATGCCCATATATTAATAATTTACGCCGATGCAAACCATAATGCTAATCTAGCAGCTCTAATTTACAGTAAAAGATTTCCACAATGGTACCAAAGAGTTTTCGAAACGGGATGTGTGCAATCGAGAAATCCTGGGAGGTACATATGTAACTGTGGAACAAGAGAAAATAATTCTGGAAATCGCGAAAGAAAATCCTGGAACTGGTACGAGGTCATTAGGCCGTGAAGGAAACACATCACATATCACAATTCACAGCTGTTTCTTTTTTTATAATTAGGAGCCATTCTATTAAAAAATAATAATAATAAAAAAGTGCTGTTTTAAAACATAATAATTTGTATTCTTAAAATGGATATTAAGCTTAATTTTGTGTGTGATAAGTACAATTATTATTTAATTACAAATAAATTGTAAATAAACAACTCTTTTAAAAAAGTGTAAATATGTAAAACCTCGCAAAAAAATGTTCAACGGTCGACTCGATGAGTGATGGAGTGGACGCGCTGTTGTCAAATTTTTAAACTTTGAAAGGCCATATTTCAAAAACAATTGACTTTTGACCTGAGCTTTTTTGGCTTGTTTTGAGCTCCACTATCGCTCATTAAAATCGTGAGCATCATACTTTTTACACTTTGTATATCAATTAAAAGGTTTTTGTATTAATTTTTGATAACAACAGAATTGGTTTAATTATGAGAAATTTAGGATTTACTTTAGAAAATAGGCCGGGTAACAATAAATAGATAAAATACCAAAGCACAAAATGTTTTCTTAAGTATTCTTTCAAATTCAAAGCAAAAAATACATATGGCTATTTCGCGTGTTAAAAAACGAAGAAAGCCACAAATATGTCTTTGTTGGATAATACTGTACACTATCAAAATTAGTTTTTCTTAATGCACCAACTTTTAATAAGAAATAATTCTGAGAAAAGTATACATTGTTTAATGCGGCACTTTTAGTGTCAGGTCTCGATGTTTTTTATGGATAATGTAATAAGATACACATGGTAGATCAAAAGGTAGACATATTATATCCCGCATTATTAATTTTTTTTTTTTGAAATATTGTCAGCCCTGTATTTTAGCCATGCAGACGTGGTCAACGATTTTTATTATTAATAACGTCACCCAAACGAGGAACAAATTTACCAAAAATGTTACCGGTTTCATATCTAAAGCATTTAATCTCATAAAGTTAGCATTTAATACAAATATACATGAATTGCAAAAATATGACGTAATGACATATAATGCATTTTATATAAAATGTAGTAAAATTATATGTATTCTATTTCCATCTCTTTATAAGCTGCCATCTTTAGACTTAGACCAAAATTGTGTCATTTTAATGTGAGAATGATAAAAGCAACTAACTGAACCAAAATGTATCGTGTTGGTTCAAAAGGTCAGTAACCATAGTTACAAAGGTAATTGACTTTTCTTCATTTGTTTTTGCTTACGTCATCCTCAAATTCAAATGACTTAATGATACATCTAGGTCGCGCTATTATAGGTCAACATTTAATTCAAGATTTTGGTGAATATTGTTGTTCAGTTCCGTCTTTGCTATTCTATTTAAGCTTTTGGATAATAAATTTGGATTTTTGTTTTGACAGAATTTGTACAAATAGATATTTTCTTTACTTAAACTTTTACTTATTAAATTTCAATAATATTTTGGGAATAATCGCTAGAGTTTTTATAATTGCTCTGATTTTATTAAAAACCCTAATTTACCTGATTATTACTCAAAAACCAAAACAACAAAGATGAGACTGGACAATTAATTGATTTATAGGCCCTGTATGTAGCAAAAATAGAAAAAAAAAAAATTTAGATTTTGTGCAATACCGAATAAACCAAATTACGAGACTTTATTTATCTAAGTGTATTAATAGCGATTTAACGAACATGGGTATTATTAAAGAGGATTAATGATCGCGGGCATTTAACGCATTAGACCAGTGAGCTCCTTAAGGGTTGAGATCATTAATCGTCAATTAACGCCCAAGTTGGTTACGATATTTTTTCGGCGATCTTTTTGTTATTAATTTTTTTTAAGATGTATTTTGGTTTTAGACAACTAACTTGACAGATTTCAGTGTTGGTATTCGAATAACAAAGTTATGTTAAGTACAAAGTTCCAAACCAAAACAGTATTTTGTGTATAAACCTTACACTAAAATCCCTATTAATAAAAAAATTCTGCCTCAATGAGGGCTATTATTGATGATTTTGTATACATTAATAAACTCATAAATAAACGATCGCCGAAAAAAATTATTACAACAAAATTATCTATTTAGCATAAGGTATTACTAAACATAAAAATGAACATTTAAAAAAAAATATTTCTCAATATAAAAAAAATATATTTTAATAAATATATAGAAATATTATTTATTACACGTTTACAATATTCGGCTGACAGGTCAGTGTGATAAGCCATGTATATTAAATAGTATTTCTTTTTTACCATTAACAGTAATTAAAAAATGATGACAATCTTATAAATACATACAAATTTACAAAGTAAAAGTATTACAATATTCATTGATCGGTAAAATTCGTGTTTCACATAATAATTTATTTTAATATTAATTTAAAAAAAATTAGTATCATATAAACCTTGTGGTGCATCGTCGGGTGGGTTATAGGAAATCCCATGTTATTTTTAATAGGGTCAATTAATGGCTTCCCTAAATATTTTGGAGAAAAATTCTATTAAAATTTATTGCCTCATATTTATGAACAACCATAAACATACCACTTTTTTTGCTGTACGATTTTTTGATAATAATAAAGCACTAAATTTTAAAATGACAACGTTAATTCACAACTAATTCCTACGGTACGTGGACTGTCTAAAGATAAAAAACTGGTATTATTATTGTTCATAAATATGGGGCGATAATAAAATAACTATTTTTAAAAATATATTAGCATTTAACCCGCAAACGGTGCAACCCAAAATCTAAAGTTGTTACCCTGGAGGTAGATATGCATGCTTTTTAATAAACTTCAATAGAATTTTTCTCCAAAATAATTAGGAAAGCCAATAATTGACCCCATTAAAAATTACATGAGATTTCCATATCCGCCCGACGATGCACCACCCAGTATGCTTAAAATTTAAATCATTTTTTGCGTAGGATTTTTGTGCATCCAATTATACCGGTCAAATGACTGACTCTACGAACCACTAACTTTATTTAGTTAAATAACAGCAGTATATATAATGGCATATCACTTCATCAAACTATAAATTATATATACACGGTCGGCAATCTTTCGTCTGTGGTTCGGTGCGTGAAAGTCAATAACTAATAATTACCAATATATGGGGCTGTGTGACATTCAGGTAGGACTCAACTAGATGATCATAGCTAAGGAGCTGGTGGCAGTAATTTTTATATAATTTCATCGTCTGACGGAGGTTGATAGTATTAGAGTACTAGGTAAAATATTAATGTTAAACAATTTCTGCCATTCATTAATTGCTGCAATATCAAATAGAAGCTTGTAAAAAATGTTAATAAAAATAAGTGTCATAAACGATATCATCGCTTCTGTCGACAGTCTTAGTAAATTGTATTGAATATAAAAATAATAATAATACTAGTGGCAGAAGAGATAAAAAAATTACTTCTGCCACCAGTGGCGACGCTAGACCACATGTGGACGTCGGCGACATCAAGTTCGCGAGGCCTTTTTTACATCCCAGAAAAAAAACCAAAGCCGAAGAAAAAAGCCAAATCATAAAATAATGTATGACTAAAGGACTTTTAATGTTGATAATCAAATGATAAGAGAAAATACACACAGAATTTAAAATAGTCGGACTTTTCGACTTTTAGCCTTACTGAATTCTTTCAGGATTGTGTCGGAGCTAAGACTAGCTGTTATTTCAGCTTCAATTGACAGAACTGTTAACGCGGATAGTCTGTCTTGGCTTATCGTGCTTCTCAAATAGGGCTTTATCAATTTCAACTTTAAGAAGCTTCTCTCAGCGGAGGCTGTTCTGACCGGAACTTTGAGCATGATCCTGATTGTAATGTAAATATTTGGATATATTTCTTTTAAATTATTTCCTAAAATATAATGAATGAGTTGTTTCGCGTCGTTGATAGAGTCTGGTGAATAAGTTTTTAAAAGCTGAAGTTCTTCGTATAGTTCGAAAGGCTGTATGTTACTGTTTTCGCCTTCCCGAAGTATTGTACCTGAATCATTGCAATGTTTGAGAATATCCTCTTTTGGCATAGATTTTAAATGATTGATGTCATAAATAAAACTAAATTACGTAAAATATTTATTGAGCGCTCTAAATTGACAATCGGTGTCGACTATTATGGCATCTATCATGGTGTTAAAAAAGTTGACTCTGAATTGCATTTCAGGAGATTCAACTGGTTCATACGTAAACATTCGTTTTTCCTAGTTATTCTATTTTCCTTAAATTGAGACTGAATTTCGTAAGTAGTTTTCTTCACAAATAGTCTAGCTTCTGTTACGTTTTTTCAAATCCAGTATTACGGAATTTTTAAATCCACCTACAAAGTGAACGTAAAGTATCAATAACGACTTTCAAGTTGACTTGAACCGATTGCCATAGTTTACTTATATTGTTCACACGTAGCAATACCTCATACCATACATGTATTGCAACAATAAACTCAAAAGTTAACATTTCGTTCAGGACTGCTTCACTGTCGCTTAGAGTTTCGGAATCATTAGTTTTATTTTTCAGATCAATCACGCATTCGATAACATCATCAAGTTGTAAAAATATTGCTTTTACTGCTCTAATTCTACTCTTCAAAGGCGTTTCAGACAGGTTTTAATGTCAATTTTAATTTACTTTTAACGATCTCCCAACGCTTCCTTGTCTTTGAAAGCAGCACATAGATTTTATTGATAAAGCCGACAAATATTTTGGCTCTCGTTGAAGAGTTAGCTGCATTTATCAAAAGTAAGGTAACCAGATTTTTAGATGGGCAAAGCGGGACAACTCTGAAGGAAGGGGGGGTTACTTTAAAGCACTAGTGCCTTAAAGTAACATTTTAAAACACTAGTGTTAAAAGTAAAATGTCAAATTTTGAAAGGTATCGTCAACGTTTATTTATTTACTAACATTTATATTAATTGTACGTCTGTGTATCTCTTTAAATGGACCAATGCAACCAATACTTTCTCCTACATTTTCTTCCATTTCAAGTTAATTTTAAGTAAAAACTAAAACGAGCTAAAACTGACACGGTATATCAAATTTAAAGTAAGCATGCCGTAAGCAACCAGCATCAACAACGGTTGTTAGAATTCATTAATAAATGCCAACTTCAATAATTTTTATATACGATGTATGTAAAACTATATCTTTCAATTTTTAAATAATTTAATTTTTAACTGCATAATTGCGTTTGTAGAAAAAATATTGTATGATATTTGTGTTAAAAGTACGTTTTAAGGGACTCGTGTCTTACTCACTCAAACTTTCACATTCGTGCCTTAAAATTGTACTTTTAACACTTATAAATAACTATTAAAACACTGGAGTAATGCAATAATCCATACTTCGGCAATTTTTAGTCTTCTTAATTTCAGATGACCAATTGATGCGATTACTTGTAGAGATTTTGTTACAGTCGACAAAAAAAACAATGTATTTCTTAATTTTAGGATAAGAATAAATAACTTTAGATAATTAAAGAGGTTGCCATCCGCTATGTTTATTGGATAATTACAAGACTCCCATTAAACCTTTTGTGTTCTTAAAAGTATTTTAAAACTTGCACTCCGGTCATACCCTTTTCCTAAAAGGGTACAATAAACGTTCTTTATGATGTTTTTGGCATCAAGTGATAAATGTTTTTTTTTCTTCCCCTTACTTCCGGAAGCAATATTATCTAATGTTTCACACAGATCTGACATATTTTGGATGCTCAAACACACATAAAAAACCTTAACGCACAGCTTGACAAACACCAAACGACTGATGAACTAAGGTGATAAGACCTGTTTTATATTACGAGTAAACACCTGCAATTTGCCAACATAATATACCAAAAAGAAGGTACAATAATAAATAAAAGAAATTTCATATCCGGACCTACATGCTGGTACCCAAAATTTATAGTTTTACGAGTAATAGTAGCAGATACAACAAGAAATCAACGAATTATTGTGGAATGTACTGTACCATAGCGTCAAAGCGAGCTCCGGTTTTAACCGTGACAACATCAATTTCTGTCAATGTACGTTACGGTTCAAACTGTGAGTAACCCCGCTCTAGAACAAGGCTACTTGGAGTTAACAAATGCCGTTTTACTTGATTCTACAGTTTAATGATTTTTCAAGGAATTCGAGCGGTATCTTTTTGTTACAATTTTAATTTGAAATTAAAATTAATAAATTAAAAGCGTTTTTAATACCAATTAATTATTTGGGAGGGAATGTAAATGTAGGTGTTGCCATTTTTCGACTGCGAACTTTTTTATGTTTTTGCAAACATTAAGTAAACAAATTTTTAAATTGAAACCTGTGGTTAAAAATAACTCGTCCAAGGCCATTGGTAACTGTGACATCACTTGACATACCCAGTAATTACCGGGCGGTTTATACCACCCATTCGCTTGGAAAGGCTTAATGTGGTTCTTATCGGATTTTACTGTAGATACACCAATGCATACCAGACTTAGCCAGTAACAAAGTAATAATAATAAAAACATTTAATATAATAAATGTTATTGTTATTATTAATAATTAAAATAATTAATATAATTTAAAAAATAAATAAAATAATATTTAGTAAGCAAATAGTATACAATTGTAAATTGATTTCTGAGTTATGAAAACCCGTGGTTTAAAAATAGTGTTACATTTTTAATAATGCCTATTAATGGCTTTTTAAATATAAATTATTAATACCCAGGATGCTCGAATAAGAGGCCAGGAAACGAAAACATGAATTCGGAAATAAATAGTGCTAAGCGGATTATTGTATTAAGTGGTAGGGGTGACCATTAGAAGTAACATACCAAAAGTTCCCAGCCCTGGACCTTGTGCGTTAGGCGTGGGGGAGGGCGAAAGGAGCGGTTTTTTAGGTTTTTCGTTATTATCTCAAAAACTAAGCGTCTTAGCAAAAAAGTCTTTCTATACAAAATGAAAGTAAATTAAATTGTCTTTAAAAAAGGTTTTATTCAATTTTCCGCTAAGAGCAGTAGTTAAGGGTGTATGTAAGTTTGAAAATGCGAATAACTAGTAAAAAGTCAAACATTTTATATACGAAATGTTTACAAGACCATATCAAGTAATAATTATAGTTCGAGTTCATCGTCAAGATTATAAAGCGCGGCAAATGCTGCACACAAGCGAGCAGGGTATGCCTGCTTTGCGGCACCCGCAACGGCCCCCGCAACCTGTTTTGCACCCACAAAATATGTTATTTAGGACGAATTCTGGCGCAACTGGATCCGTGCTAGTGACAGGAGTGAGGTAGCCATCCGACCCCCTAGTCCACCCCCAAGCAGTTGAATGTTTCTGCTGATCTCCATATAGCCATTGTTGAATCTGCAAACAATAATTTGTTCTTTGTAAACACAGTTATACAAATTATAAGTCAATGTAAACAAAGCATACATTGATACAAACCTGCAAATGAACTCTAAGTGAGTGTTGGCGAGCTGCGCCTCTGGTAGGTGGAAGTGCCGCAAAATCAGGCTTTGGCCAGCGTTCACTATAGTGAACGCTGCTTTGGCTTTGTCGAGGCTTTAATAAAGGCCTGGTGTCGTATCCGGTTCACGTCCGCTCTTTCTGGGGCCTGGTACAATGCCAAAAAAAGCAGCTCTCCTGCATCAGCTACCATGTCCTGTGGTGCTGAGGGATCGCAGAAGTAGATGTCTGTGACCTCCTCCTCGGCCTTCAAAAATACTTTCACCACACCTTCCTTGCTCATGTTATAAATAGCGGAGGTAGTATCACAACCGCTGAACGAATGGAGTAATAAAATGGTCTTCGCAAAGGGCAACTTTTGAAGATTGGCCACATTATACCAACGTGCCTCCACCTTTGCCCTGCCTGGCTTGAAAAAAAGCATCTCTTTCTCAGGGGGGTTAGTGCAATAAACAATACCAACAGGTCTATATCTTCCCCTATTACTGTCACAGTTTGGTGCTTGTCGGCTGTCTGCAAACCACAGCTAACGATTTTGGTATCAGCGTCTCCTGTGGCGACTACTGCCATTAGTCCTTGGTCTTCAATTTTTTTTGTAAGCATGTTGATAAGCCTGATTTTGTTGGACTCGTTAGACAAAAAAATGTCCTGCTGAACAGTGCAGGATGTGGTCCCGTCAAAGTGGATATTGACTGAGGTTTTTGATAGCCCTCTCCGTTTTTGCTTAGCCCTTGTTTTTTCATACTTTTCGCATTTTCAAGGTATCACATACCCTTAACTACTGCTTTCAGCGCAAAATTAAATTAAACCTTTTTATAGACAATTTAATTTACTTTCATTTTGTATAGAATGACTTTTTCGCTAAGACGCTTAGTTTTCGAGATAATAATGAAAAACCTAAAAACTGCCCCTTTCCCCTCCCCCACGCATAACGCACAAGGTCCAGGGCTGGGAACTTTTGGTATGTTACTTCTAAGGGTCACCACTACCACTTAAAACAATAATCCGCTTAGCACTATTTATTTCCAAATGGAGGGATTTTCCAGTATTCGTTTCCTGGCCTATAAACGTAAATATCAAGGAAGCTTTATCATCATACTAAAATTTGAGGATTTATAACTGTGGTTTAATCGATGTTTTTTTCTTATTTCTCTCAACTTTGCTCATAAAGGATATATTATCTTATTTTATGACTTATGGCGGTTTTTCGTAATTAGATGAGGTAACATTTTTTCTTATTTTTAAAGACCAGTAACAAGTTAGAAAAACAGATTAAGAATAATCTAGATCAAACATTTTAAAAATAAAATTGCAAAGTTTGTAAATTTTATTGTTATTTACGCCCAGGCGCGTGCTGGTGCGATTTTAGGCTCTTGGAAGCTATTAATCACTTGCAAGGCCCATAAGGCACCGCCGAACAATATTGACGAAAAGGAAAACTTTTCAAGAAATTTAGTCAAGCCTACTAGATATTAAATACCTACATGTCAACATTACCTAACAAAGTTTAAATAAATATGAAAAAAAATAAGAAATAAGAATTATTACGCGTGAGTGTTGTTAAATCATGTGCGGTCCAGTTAAACAATGACGGGGCTGATTTTATTACTTCAAACTTATTGTTCTTTTTTTGTATTTAGGCATGTCGTAGGCCTAAGGGCTTGGGAGAGCCCTTCGAAGCAACATTACAAGGGCCCACCTGTAGATTAGTAAAACCAAAAATCCTACCAATTTTTTTTCAAGTATTTTCTTTAAATAGTAATTATTAAAAAAAGGGCCGTTTTTTATTTAAATATAACAAAAAGTACTGGCTACATTACTTTACTTATAGAAGACCGTTTGTAGAGAATTTAAAAACCTACAACGATCCGACCATTTTTCACCTAGAAAAGCTGGAAAAACGCTTAAAACAGACCTTTTTTAAAAATTCGTATCTCCGTAAATTTTTAATATTAACGGCTGATTTTTTGAGAAATAATAGTCAATAACATATACTTTGAGCTGCCAAAAGATAAACTTTGTCGCATTAATAGTTTTTATTCAATCGCACTATAAACAAGCTAGGCCCTTATCTTGCACGTGCCGTGAATATTAGGCAAATGGTCCGATTTGAATTTTTAAAACGGCTTTTTAAAGTTGAGATTAAAAGCTACAAATTGTATATCCCACATTTTCATAAAGGTTTGGAGAACATTGTTTCAAATGCTTGTGAACCTCGTGTCGGCGCGAATTTTCGCTCGACGCGTTTTGTTTACATGCATTTTGAACAACGTTCTTTAAACTTATATGTAGATGTGAGATATACAATTTTATTCTCAACTTTAAAAAGCCGTTTTAAAAATTTAAATCGGACCATTTGCCTAATGTTCACGACACTTTTAAGATAAGGGCCTAATTTGTTTATAGTGCTATTAAATAAAAAAAAAACTATTAATGCGACAATTTTCATCTTTTGGCAGCTCAAGGTATATGTTATTAACCATCATTTCCCAAAAAATCAGCTCTTAATATTGAAAATTACCGAAAATACGAATTTGTGAAAAAAGGTCTGTTTTAAGCGTTTTTTCGGCTTTTCTTGGTGAAAAATGGTCGGATCGGGATTTTTTAAAACTTTTTTGTAGGTTTTTGAATTCTCTACAAACGGTTTTAAATAAGTAAAGTGATATAGCTGTATAAGGTCCTTTAAAAAAATATTATTTAAAAAAATTACCTGAAAAAAAAATTGGTTGGATTTTTGATTTTAGTAATGTACAGGTTATTTTGGAAGTCATGGCGCAGTCAGATATCTGTTAACAAAAAAAAAGTCTATAATGATTGGACTAATCACCAAGTCATGTCCTTTAAAACCAAATATTACCGCGGTTAATACCGTAAAATTTTCGTTTGCTTAAATTCGATTATATTGTGCTTCACACTATTTTTAGCTAATACTTTCTTGCCTTTTCTAAAGGCAGTTGTTTTAATGATTTAACAGTGGTTTTATTTATATTATTCAACCCATCTTGTTAGTTTAAAAACCCAATTTTCTCAAAATTAACATGTACGTTCCGCACAGCTGGTATAATGTTTTTGCAGCATTTCCAAATACAATTCTTCATGTTGTCTTGCTTAAAAAATAAATACCTATTGTTTAAATAATAAAGTATTTTAAACCATTCTAAAATACTAATATTTTTCAGGCTATGCTAATAAATATTTTACGAAATGACAACACTGTCGAAAATATCCTAACGAATCGAAGGCGCCGTCGACCGTCGTTGTTTTGGAAGTGGGATAGGGGAAATTGTTGTCGTTCTCTTTTTAAACTATGGTCAATTAAAAAACTTTTAAACTATTCCACTCCATTACATTAAAATTGGCTTCCAAGCCCTTACCTTGCCAATCTTGTATATCAAAGCTCTAATAACATTTAGTTCAGTAAATGTAGTCCGAAGGAACCTCAAACCTGCAGATCAGGTTGGGCCGTTGTATTTTTTTTTAATTTGCAGGTATTAATGTATACAATAACCTCTGAAAATATCATATATCAAAAATTTGGTCGATATCTCCCGAAACATGACACTTACGCAATTCGTGTTTGGACGAAAATAAAGAGCAGTTTATTAACTGCAAAAATGATTCCCATCACTTTTGTCAAAAATTTGATAGTTTTTGCAATAATCGGCCATTAATGCGCCGAGTATTTTTTGCACCTGCTCCGTATATCGAAATGTGCTTTAAGCTACTTACACTTCCAAACGGACGGACTAATATTTAAATAACTCACGTAAAAATGCATATTTTTGCATGATTCAAAGTTTAAATGAAAGAAGGGACCTGTAGCAATAATATCTTGTTACTGTTTCCTTTTTCTTTCTTTAGAATATTAAAAACTTGAGCCAAAGTTAATTTTTTGGTCGATATTTTGACCCTCCCATCAATCTGTTCATATTTTTTTAATAAAAAGTAATTTTACCGAATCCTTTTGGATAAGGGGGGTTTGGAAAGTGTAAATACATTCCTAAAGACTCGTTTTTCTTAGGGCGGTTCTTTTAGATTTTCGGAGTTTTTAAAAATGCTTAATGGGTTTATCGCTAATTAATATATATATTCAAGGACCATATCGGCTAACAATGCACATCATTCAAAAGCCTAGATTGTCCCCTTCTAGATAGCACTCTTCTTTTCTTTCCAAATTTTTTAGTTTTCTGGAAAATCAAGGAAATTCTTGTCCCAATAAAAACTCGACAATTTTTTGATGATTACTTTCTCTTCGTGTTCAAATTTTTCGAGCTTTACAATTGTATTAAAGATCACATTCTGACCATTTTATCAATACATATTTACATAAAGTACTTTAATAAGTGCACGACAAAAAAATTCTACCTTTAGACTTTCTCTAAATAATTCAGTTATTTATTATTTTATTCCGTGCGCGTACCGTTTATGTATGGTATCGAACAGCCGAGTGCTACAGCGCGTGTAACAACATTGGCTTCAATACTTTCTGCTCAACACAATTAGACTTTCCTACAGTAAATAAATGATCTTTATTGAACTTGGGATAACAACAATAAAAACTTACTTTGTGCCTCAAAAAAGGAAACTGGAAAAACTTAAATATTGCCCCGTTTTTCTCGACAAGCCTTGTGTCTGAAAACTAAAATAAAAAGTAAGGCGATTTTTTTTACACTTTTTACATCTTCTTGATTAATAAATGTATGCATTCAAAATCTACAATCCTATTTACAAAGATTGTTTATGGTCCTTGAATATTTATTAATTATTAATTCCCGATAGACCCGAGCATTTTCGAAAACTCTGGAAATTCAAAAAAACCGCCCCAAGAAAAACACGTTGTTTATAAAAATACACAAATATATGTATTGAATTCTGCGGAATGTATTCAACACCTTCCAAATCTCCATAATCCAAAAGAATTCGGTAAAATTACTTTTTATTAAAAAATATGAACAGATTGATAGGAGGGTCAAAATATCAAGCAAAAACTAACTTTGGCTCGAGTTTTTAATATTCTAAAGAAAAAAAAAAAGGAAACAGTAACAAGATATTATTGCTACACGTTCCCTCTTTTATGTAAACTTTAAATCATGCAAAAATATGCTCTTTTACGTGAGTTATTTAAAAATTAGTCCGTCCGGTTGGAAGTGTAATTAGCAAAGCACCTTTCGAGATACGGGGCAGGTGCAAAAAATACTCGGCGCATTTATGTCCTATTATCTATAACTTTCAAATTTTTGACAAAGCTTATGGGAATCATTTTTGCAGTTAATAAACTGCTCTTTATTTTCGTCCAAACACGAATTGCCTAAGTGACATATTTCGGGAGATATCGACCAAATTAGTTCAAAAAACGAATATCCGGGCTCTTGAGGGCTATTTTCAGGCCCTTGCGGACATTTTTTTATATATGATATTTTCAGAGGTTATTGTATACATTAATAGCTGCAAATTAAAAACAAAATTATGACGGCCCAACCTAATCTTCAGGTTCACACCTTCGTTTACTGAACTAATTGCAAGCCTTGGCCACTTGGCGCGCACGTTTGATTACCGCTTACCCACCTGACAGCTGACAACCGCCAATACATTTGGGAACAAAAAAAAAACCTAAAACATATATTAAATAAATACAAAAAAACACACCGAGAATGAGGTGGAACGTCGAGGTAGGGGGTTATGGTCAAAACAACACCTTATATACTGCGATCTAAATAAAAAACTATTAAAAATTTAAATCGGACCATTTGCCTTATATTTACGGCACTTGCAAGATAAGGGCCTAATTTATTTATAGTGCGATTAAATAAAAACTATTAATGCGACAATTTTCATCTTTTGGCAGCTCAAGGTATATGTTATTAACCATCATTTCCCAAAAAATCAGCACCTAATATTGAAAATTAACGAAAATACGAATTTTTGAAAAAAGGTCTATTTTAAGCGTTTTTTCGGCTTTTCTTGGTAAAAAATGGTCGAATTGGGATTTTTTTAAAACTTTTTTGTAGATTTTTGAATTCTCTACAAACGGTCTTTTATAAGTAAAGTGATATAGCCAGTGTTTTTTGTTATATAAAAAAAAACGAAGAAAAGTCCCTTTAAAAAAATATATTTAAAAAAATTACCTGAAAAAAATGGTTGGATTTTTGATTTTAGTAATGTATAGGTTATTTTGGAAGTCATGGCGCAGTTAGATATCCGTTAACATTAATAACAAAAAAAAAGTCTATAATGATTGGACTAATCACCAAGTTCTGTCATTTAAAACCAAATATTACCGCGGTTAATACCGTAGAATTTTCGTTTGCTTAAATTCAATTATATTGTGCTACACACTATTTTTAGCTAATACTTTATACATTGTTTTAGAAAACGTAGTAGTTTTATTAATTTAACAGTGGTTTAATTCATATTATTTAACCCATCTTGTTATTTTTAGCTTTAACAATTCCCAAAGCGCTTTTGTGTAGTCTCTCCAGTTACGGATTTCAATGTAACAAAGTCGTTTAGGGCATTTAAGTCCACATAAATACATATTCTTTGAAGTCCCTAAGCCCCTTATTTCCTCTACATGAACCCTTATTTTCTGTGGTCAGATAAATTCGGGGGTAAGTTAAAGGCAAGTAATAATTGGGTCTGGTGTGATGCGTAGGATAATTGGGATTGACACGATGCGTCTTTATGTTAAAGCGAATTGACATGACGGGTCCCGATAGTGGCAATACAATTAACAGGTAAAGCTTTGTTATTTATTTTATAATTTTTTTAGAAGCTTATTACACCTTTAGAGTAATAAAATGTCAAATTTTGGAAGGTAACGTCACCGTTTATTAATTTACTAACATTTATATTAATTGTACAATTTAAACAACTTGAAAAACAAAGCATTCTTCGTGGTTGAGGTCAGAGCCGGATTCAACTTTTGGCCGCCCACAGGCTAATATATTTTTGCTGCCCTAATATGTCAATATTTTTTGGATATCAGAAAGAAAATTTTAGCATTAAAAGAATGTAAACTTTACTGGTAATTCCTATAAAAATTTAATATACAAATTTAACAAAAGTAAATTATACAAAAAATTAAATAATAATTCTTTAAAACAAACAAATATCATATTATAATAACAAAATATAAATTAAAATGGTAAAACAAATAAATCTTTTTTTTAACTATGTATTATTTAATTATAGGCAAAACCCTATACTAACATTTTTCTTTGAACCTTTTTTCTGCAAAACCATTAATTATATTATTAAAATTTACGATTACATTTTTTTTTAAATTAATCGTTAATTTGCCGCCCATAATATTTGCCACCCTGGGCTTCAGCCTACTCAGCCTTTGCGTAAATCCACCCCTGGTTGAGGTGGATTGAACAGAAAAAAAATTAATTCCCCAAAATACGCAAGGAATATATTTTTGGGTGTATTGTCCAGCAACACCTTTCTTCTTACACCAATTCATAAACTTATTGTAGGCAATATTATATTGTATACCAGATTTCCTGGGCAGTAAATCCAGCGATGCTCCACTGGCTGCTTCATCTATCTCTTTAAATGGATCGATGTAGTGATGAGCGAGACCGGTCTTGGTCTTGCGGTCTTGGTCTTGGTCTTGCAGCAAGACCAAGACCAAGACAAAGACCGCCTTTTCGCTTGCAAGACCAAGACCAAGACCGGGGTATGCAAGACCAAGACCAAGACCGAGGAGTGCAAGACTACGCAAGACCAAGACCGACCTGCAAGACTCTTGCACTTCTGCAACTTTTTAAAAATATTGTAATATTTAATTTTTATATTCAATATACAGAGGTGTTTCGTACAAAAATGACAAAAAATTTGGCGAGAACTGCCAACCAGCCAACGCCATAAGAATAAAAGAAGAAGAAGAGAACTGCCAAGGCGATTATTTAATAAGTTTCTTTTTAATAAAAATGAGGTTTCTTTAATAAAACAATAATTAAATGGATCATTTTGTTATTTATACAGTTCATTAACAACGATTATGAGTAAATTCAATAACATATTTCAAAAATAATTGGATTGTGACTCAATGGTCCGACAAAGCACGATATCTCCGAAACCGTTCACGACAGAGAAAAGCTAAGGGTACAAAAGTTATAGAAGCTGAAAATAACTTTTATTTTTCTAATGTTTTTTTTTTTTTTAAATTAGCTATCTAGTGAGGCCACTATAAAACAATAATTAAATGGATCATTTTGTTATTTATACAGTTCATTAACAACGATTATGAGTAAATTCAATAAGAGATTTCAAAAATAATTGGATTGTGACTCAATGGTCCGACAAAGCACGATATCTCCGAAACCGTTCACGACAGAGAAAAGCTAAGGGTACAAAAGTTATAGAAGCTGAAAATAACTTTTATTTTTCTAATGTTTTTTTAAAATTAGCTATCTAGTGATGCCACTTACAGGGTGGATCAGAAATTTTCAAAAACCAGAAAAACATTATTTTTGTTCCACACTGAAAGAAGTGGCACCTTTAGATTGCTTTTTAAAACTAAGATATAAATTTAAAAGAAAGGAATTAATAAAAAATAGATTTTTCATGTCATATAGGAATAATGTTTATACAAATGGCTTTCAAATATCACTTCCTGTTTTGACGTATAATGCAAAACAACGTCAAAAGAATAATAATGACGTTATTTTTGAAAACTATCTACATTAATATTGTTTCTATGACATTTTAACAAATTTACAGCATAATATACAGGGTGGTGATTTTGTTTTAAATGCATTTTTTGTCATAAATTTTATATTTTAGGTTAAAAGATAAAAATAAGGGAGTTTTCTTGAGAGACAGTGGATTCTTCGGAAATTTCTGGAATAGTTACGCCTTTTTTCTATAATTTTTTCATATTCAGTGTTTCACCATAATGAACGGGTTTTGGAGATATTGAGCCTTGTCACAGTATTGAGCCACCTTGTATATGCAGAATGTTTATAAAGTATTTGTACAAACTACAAAAGATAAAAAGTTCATATAAACTAAAAAGATTTCTGAATAACTTGTTTTTAAATCAGAAACCAATGTTTACATATTAGAATCATTTTCACGAAAACTCCATATCTGGTTAAAATTAAAAGTTTTTTTCTGCTCACACAGTACATAGTTTTGTATTTCTTTTAATTTTTTATGCCTCTTCAAAGAAAATTTAAATAATTCTAAGCACTAAAATGTTTCTATGTGCCACAAATGTATAAAAACAGGTTGTGTCTCAATTCAACTAAAGATGGAGCATAAATAAATAAACCCCTACATTTAAAATTTATTAACGTATGTGTAAGGTTAAAATTGGCATATTTTATAATTTTAATGCAGAAAATATATTTTCCATCTTTATTTATTTTTAAGTATTAAAAAAATATATTTTATTTAATATTACTTAGTTTAAATTATTACTACCAAAAAAAGCAAGACCAGCAAGACTCTTGCAGAAAGACCAAGACCAAGACCAATACCGGGTGGTGCAAGACCAAGACCAAGACCTTCCTTTGGCTTGCAAGACCAAGACCAAGACCACGACTAGCCCGGTCTTAGTCTTGGTCTTGCTTTGCTCATCACTAGATCGATGCAACCATTTTCTTCCATTTTGAATTGATTTTAAGTAAAAACTAAAACGAGCCAAAACTGACACCATGTATCAAATTTGAAGTAAATATGCCGTAACCAACCAGCATCAACAATGGTTGTTAAAATTCATTATTTAATGCCTGTATTTTTTTAATCGATGCTATGTAAAACTATATCTTTCAATTAAAAAAAAAATAACTGCAGTATTGCGTTTGTAGAAAAAACATTGTAAAATATTTGTGTTACAAGTACGTTTTAAGTTCTCATGTAAATAAACTATCACATTCGCGCCTTAAAATTGTACTTTTAACACATTTATCATAAACTAGATGAAAAGCCTGTCTCCGCCAGGCGAGAGACAATATTAAGTAACGGTAAAAAAACACTTTTTTGCTCCTATTTTTGTTCAGGGGGCGAAATGCAAAAACCGGGCTTTGTTAGGTTCTAGCCACTGCTAAAGACTACCACTGTGCCAAATTTCATGATTTGAGCTCAAGTCATAATTTCAGAATCACGTGGACAGACAAATAAATATATACCGGGTGTTGCTCCGTCTAGCGGGACATAGGGAATCCCATGTAAATTTTGAAGTGGTCCAGTATTGGCTCCCCTACTTATTTTAGAAGAAAATATTATTAGGATTTTTTAAAGAGCAAAGTGTACAAATTTCAGCTCTTCTCAGTCCGCCAGCTAAGAGATAAATGCTAAAATAAGTTACGAATCTCCTATCTTCTTACGCGCCCTGTATCATTAGAAGATAATAAAATACCAGAAAAATTATTTAAGCCCCTTACTCTTAAGTTGTCAGATCAACGTCACATCATTTTTAAATAATGAACTACTCAAATCAAGAAAAAATCACTATTATAAAATGGTTTTATCAGGGAAATAGTTATCGAAAAGTAGCGGACATGTTTGCAGCCTATTTTCCCAATAGGCCAATACCAAGTAAATCGACAATAGAACGGACGATAAAAAAATTTGAAACTACAGGCACAGTAATCAATAATTGCAAATGTGAAGAAAATCGACGTGAAAATCAGAGACAAATTGTACAAAACTAGAGGGATACTTTATGTAGAGGAGGTCGAAGGAAACATTAGCACGAGACAACTGGTGGACATTACTGGACAAGACCACACCACAATATCTCGAATTTTAAAAAGATGTAAATACCACGCTTACAAGTACGAAAGACCCCAAGAATTAAGAGACGGAGACGAAATACGACGACAGGAATTTTGCTTTGAGATGATGGAAAGGACAAACACTGACAGAGGTTTTTTACAAAATATTTGCTTTACTGACGAATGCACTTTTACATTGAACAACGAACCCAACATTCAAAATTGCCGGTACTGGAGTAACGAAAACCAAAATTGATTTGTTGAGACAAGGACTCAATATCCACAAAAAATTAATGTTTTGGCGGGAATTTTCGGCCACCATATCCTTGGACCATTTTTCCTTGACCGAAATTTGAATGCGGAGTAGGTACTTTGTGGAACTTTTAGAGGAACAAATTTTGGATGGCTGCAGCACACAGTACCAGAGCTGTGCGCGAATACTTGAACAACGCATTTAATAACGACATCATAGGCCCGAACCTGTGCCCGAACCACGCAATATCTTGGCCAGCCAGGTCTCCGGATCTTTCGCCAAACGATTTTTTTCTATGGAGACATTTAAAAACTAAGCTTTATACCAATAAAAAATATGAAAATTTAGACCAGCTAAGGAATGCTATTTCCGCTAAATGTGCCAGAATATCGATGTACCAACTAGCCAACGTAAGAAATGAGTTTTATAATCGTTTGGGTTATTGTCTGGCAGTTAATGGAGGAATATTTGAGCATTTGATTAAATCCTGATATTTTCGTCATAAATTGATTTCTAAATGTAGACAAATTTGTTTTATTGTCTTGCGTAACTGTGAGTGCATGTGTTGGAATTAGCTGTAAACTAAAATAACATGCGAGGATTCTTTTTGAAATTTCCGTATAAAATTGTTTAGTTTTGGCAATGACATTATAAATTAATGATCTAAATTGTCACTGATAAATCGATATGGTGTTTTTATTATTGATTTCTAGAGTACAGGGTGCATAATGAGATACTACGTTGCAGAAGGATTTAAGCAGTTTACTCTTTACTGGTTGATTGAAAAATGCTCAAATTTTCATTTTAGGTGGAACTTATTGTGCTCTTCAATAAATCCTAATAACATTTTTTTCTAAAATAATTAGGGGAGCCAATATTTGACTACTTCAAAATTTACATGTGATTCCCTATGTCCCGCTCGGCGGAGCAACACCCAGTATACCTACCTACATATAAATATATCCACATTAGCAAATTATATAAATAGATAACTATTTTACGTAACCTAAAACATTTTATGATTGGTCAACGTCATCATCCCCTAATGTATTAGTACAAATATTTAACTCTAGAACAATTACTTAGACGATTATTATTAAAAAAAAAAGTTTTTTAATCCCAAATTAAATAAGCATTATCCTTAAAACAAAAACAAAAACACTATCGAAACAAAATCCCAAAACAATAAAAAAAGGTTGCTAATGATGGGAAAAATTGGAAGTAGCTATAGTTGAGGGCGGCGAGATTTTATTAAAAGCAACAATTAAGTTAAAAGCAAATGCAAAAATAAAAAGTGTAACACAACGTTTATCATACTTTATTAACTATTACGTTTCGTAATTTAAGCTTATTAGCACATTAACTATACTAATTACAGTTGGAAAACTTTTTTTATATAAAACTAATTTATTTAAATGGCAAAAAGTTTGCCTGTCGAACTATATTTACTACGGAATTACAAAATATACAAATGTTAAACGACTGGGCGCCGAAAAATATTTTCAATGTAAGTCGATAGACAGTTGATTACGTTTTATTTTTTTAATACCTTAAAATAAAAAAAATATATATCAAACCTGCAATAGTTTTTAAAAAAGTTCTATCTAGTACCCCTGATATTAAGTAGAACTGGCATCATCACTGCTGACATCAGAGCACTAGAG
>JAHBCN010011416.1:0-29170 GCA_019359885.1 Listronotus oregonensis | reverse complement strand
AAAACGCGTTGTGAATCTCCTACTAAAAGGCAGATTTTTTTAAAAACCAGATAAAAGAGCTTTGAAAGCCGTGGTTGTTATTTTTTAATCGTGTGCCTGCAAAATGCTGTTAAGTTTTGTGATGTTTCAGTTTGAATAGGAAAATGCAGAATAATACTATTATGCTGCAAACCCCTAAATAATGAACAGGGTGAGCCAAAGCTTGATTAAAGTTAACCTACGTCGTATGGCAATATTTTGAGAGTATCCCATTAGTTTATTGATATTTTTTGAAAAAATGGTTTGTTATTAATATATCATATTATAATGAGACCTTAGCAAGTGTTAATGATCCCAGAAAATTTCACATCTTTTGTTTGATAAAAATATTTGCCCACATTTCACACCATGTGAAATGTTATGGATTTTTCGACCGCCGTTTTTCGAAAAATATTGGTGTTGCGAAAAAAAGATAGGACCATTTTTGTAGATTTCGAGGTGATCTTCATTTTTGTCTGAACAAAATTTCAAATTTTCGCATATTTTGGCAGATATTCGGGAAACTCATTTTTGGGACTTTGGGTCATTTTCTCCGGGTTTCAGTCGGAATCGTGATAAATTTTTCTCGCTCGAAAGCACCGCAAGACCTAAAATTGTGCCACAAATAAAAATGTACAAATTTTTTTAAAGCTTTGGGTACTTTAAAGGACTTTGTTCCGGGACTAACACTTATTTAAACGCCAAACAAATAAAATCTGTTTTTTATCAATTATGTTGCCTAAAATTATATATAGTCAAGGCTATGGAAATTGTTTAGAATTACGGCCCAACTTTTTTGGGACATAAAATCAACATGTTTAATTTTTTTTTAGTTGTAAAATATTTTTTTTCTTTAAGTTCATTAAAAATAAAATGATTAAATTTTTTTTGATAAATCCAAAAATTGATATTTTCGAAAAAAATCTTTTTTTGAATATTTTCGTGGAAAATGAAACAAATCACTAGAAATTGCTAAACTTAAATGGATGCATTTTATTGGCGAAAAGCTTGAAAAATGTTTAAAAATACACCGAATTTTAATTATTTTAAAGATTCGTAAATCCGCCCTAAAACAGAGCAAAATGCAAAAAAGAAATGTCAATATTTCTATATTTTTATTTTTTATAACCAAAAGCTGGGGCCGCGATTCTAGACAGTTACCAAGGCTATGATAAGTTTTAGTTTCCAAAGTTGCATTTTTTTCAATACTTTTACTCATCTGCTTACCGAAAAAACCTAATTTCATTTAAAAATATAAAAAAGTATAAAGCTTAAAGAATATGGAAAAGTTGGGTTGCCTAACTTTTTCTGGCCATAACGATTGGGTTGGCAGATATAATGTAAATGGATATTGTAATTTGCATGCCAAGTAAATTTTATACTAAAATGAACCTAATTTTATTGCAAACCCGGTGATATGGGGTTGCCTGCAAAAAATCGGTCAAGAATCAGGGTTGCCAGGCTTTGAAGTTTAATTCTTTTTTATTTTAACCTTAAAAAATTGCTAGCAGCTTTGTTTATTATTATTATTTAAAAAGAAATAAAATTTGGTGAAATCTATACGTATGTGTAAATAAATAAATATACAGTATGTCCACGGAAAAGGTGTTGAAGAGAAAAAACTTTTTTATTTTTGATTTTATGGAAAAAAAACTACCTTGATAAAAAATTTTGCTACTTCTTAGATAAGATTGGGATAGAAAACATTTAACATATTTTATACGGTGTTCAGAAAATTGAAAACTTAAAATGGACACAAGTAAAGTGCATTTATTTGAGAAGATATGGAATAAGTTACTAGAAAAAGTTGTTTGAAATTAAAAGATATCTCTAATACCAATTTTCGAAAAAAATAGGCCTACTTTTATTTTGTGATTAAATTTATTTTAATATCAATTAAATTTTTAATATTAATTTTATCAAATGTTTTGTTATTAAGTAAGCATTTAAAGCTGACGTTACTGCTTCTAGAATTATAAAAGCGAAGTTCAAAAGCTTGTACTATCAACGCCTACTAGTACAATAATGAGTTGTTAATTTGGAATTAGATAATTAATATTAAAATAATTTTTATCACAAATTAATAAAAGTAGGCCGATTTTTTGAAAAATGGTATTTGGGAAATATCTTTTACTTTGAACAACTTTTCCTAGCAACTTATTTCCATATTTCACAAATAAATGCACTGACTCTTGAACCATTTAAAGTTTTTTCAATTTTCTGAACACCGCGTAAAAATTTGTTAAATGTTTTTATCCCAATCTTACTCTAAGAAGTAGCAATTTTTTTTTAAAAGTAGCTTTTTTGATTAAATTAAAAATAAAGAAGTTTTTACTATTCAATTTTCCGTGGATGAGTCCACGGAAAAGGTTGAATGAAAACTTCTTTTTAATTTTATCGAAAGCTACTCTTTAAAAAAATGTTGCTACTTCTTAAAGAGATTGGGATAAAAAACATATTTTTATACTGTGTTAGAAATTTAAAAAACTAAAATGGTAAGAGAAGTGCATTATTTTAAAGATATGAAAATAGTTACTAAAAAAGTTTTAAACGTAAAAGTAGTTCTAATACCAATTTTCCAAAAATGGCCCACTTTTATTTATTTGTGATAAAATTTTATTATCAATTGACTAATTCCAAATTTTGTACTAGTAGGCGTTGATAGTGACAAGCTTTATTGACATTTCGCTTTATAATTCATTAGCTGCAGTATCGGCAGCTTTAAATGCTTACTTAACACAAAATTGATAATAAATTGATATTAAAAATTTAAATTGATATTAAAATAAATTTAATACAAAATAAAAAGTAGCCGATTTTTCGAAAATGGTATTAAAACTACCTTTAATTTTTGAACAACTTTCCTGGTAAACTTATCCATATCTTTTCAATAAATGCACTTACTCCTGTACCATTTTAAGTTTTTTTAATTTTCTAACACCGCGTATAAAATATGTTAAATATTTTATTCCAAACTTACTCTTGAATAGCAAAACTTTTTTATCAATATAGTTTTTCATTAAAATAAAAATAAAGTTTTTTCTTTAACACCTTTTGTTAAATATTATATAATATATATATATATATATATATATATATATATTATTGAAATAGTATTATAAAACTTAGGTGTTAATCTTTCTTTGTTACACACATATACACACAGTTTAGTTTTTGTAGATTTCTTTATTAACATCCTCATATTGTTCAATTTGCGTCTGGTTCAAAATAACTTTCTCTCCGGAAAAAAAATGTAATTAGTTTTTTCTTTACGGTCTCGTATTTCCTATGCAACATTGTTGTTCGAACGCTGATTGCTTTTTCAAAGCTTAAACGCGTTGTACGCGTATAACTAAGTTATTACCCAGGGCAAGTTTTTTCGTTATATAATCACGTCTGCTTTAAATTGGATAAAGTTGCCTAGTCACTTTCTTTGATAGGTCAATGCATTATTTATGGCTCACAAATTTTGTACACTAATTGACAAACTTTATGGTCTTTAGAGTACAAAAACCAACTGTACAGGCGATAGACGATATAGTTGACGAAAGCATAACGATGCTCATATTTTTTTGTAAAAAGTAACCTTACACAAAATTTTGTTGCAAGTTAACTCTAAATGAGATCTGGTATTAATAGCGAAAAAACATAATACAAATCTGTTAATTTATTTTTTTACCTTTGGCAAAACAAACTTACAAATAAAATAAATCTCGTCCTACAGTTTAAATTCGAATTGCATAGTGTTAAGCTAGTATCAAGCTTCTAGGGTGCATACTATTTAAAACTTATTCCCAACAAAGGATGTAAAACTTTCCCATTAAATATAGACCTGTATCACTTCTACCAGTTGTTTAGAAGGCAATTGAAAAATTTATCAATTCGCAAAACACAAAGATGTCCATAAAAGTACGGGTCTAAGATCTACAACAAATCTTTCATTGTTTCACATAACTGAAACAATTACAAACAATCGCCAAAAAATGCGATTCAAGCATTTTTTGGCAAGTCCCAGATTTTCTGACATCTAGGGTTTATCAGTGGGCATATGACTCAAGATTTCTTCCTGGGCCCTCCCCAAATTTTTATTTTTTATCACGTATATAATTATAGTATTTAGCTACAAATTCTAGCCCAAGCCGATCGTTGCGAGCATAACACATACGACGCCATGGAGACAAAAAAATAAAATAAGTTCCTGACCTGGGAAAATCAGGTGGTTGGTCGAAGTTTTAGAGCTGCTTTGAGTTTCGTTTAAAAAAAAGTATGTGGGGTTAACATGAGTCAAGGTAATGGCGATAGGAGTTTAAAATGAAGTCATTTGCAAAAAATATTAAACTTTTCAATGGTGGACACCCAGGAGCCCCCCTCACCCGGAGACCCGACTGGAGGGGTACTTTACCTCCGGAATACTTTACTCTCGGGTGTGCCATTATCGTTTTCTCCCAACTTTATAATAGGAAAAAAGGAAAGAAGAGAAAGAAGGCAAACTAACTCATTCACCCAAAACTCGAAATGTCTGATAAGACTTTACAAGGTTCTCTTACACCTGCTAATGATCACTCATCTAGATTTTAACAAATTATTACTGGGGAACCTCAGGGACTGTACAAGGACAAAAAAATATTTTAATTTTAATCTACGACAGTAAAAAACTTAAAAGGTAAGATAAAAATAAAGATGAAAATTTAAAGAAACACATGTGATATGTACAATCTTATGCATAAATATTTAACTTAGAGGAATGAGAAAACTGACGATTTATAACTATACACCATCAGCAAATAACCGAGAGAAATGCTTGTAAAATGGCACGTTTATGGTATTATCACTAAACATTTTATTCTACTAACAATACCTAAAGATTCCCAGAAATCCTTGTTACCTTTTTAGGTATGTAATGTACCTACACCTGTTTCCTAACCGACTCATTGACCGTTTTAAAATCGATATGGACACTTGCAGCGGACAAAATAAGGCAACGTCAACTTCTAAGAACTGTTGTTTCCTGTAAGACATACAATCTTTTATCTTTTCTTCAACCCGCTATTGTATTTATGGTGACTCAATGAAAAAATTGCTAATATTAATTTCAGAATATATTGCCCTCTCCTCTGTTGCTTTGAAAAAAACATTCTATTGGCGAATAAAATTGCTAAAATATTACTGGAAAATCCATACCTCTTTATGTTGCATTATTTTAAATTTATTTATTTATAACTTATTTATTTTTTATTAAAATTTAAACTCGTCACTTTTTTCGTTACATTTTTAATTATTTGTAAGATATTAGTTTTACCCAATATTGTATATGCTTTGTAACACATTTAACATATTTTTTTAAATATGTGTATTTTTTTTTAATTCCGCTCGCTTATAGATATAAATTTTAGGGAAACACCAACGGTTATACTGGACGTCATTGTAACAAGTGTACCAAGTGTATTAATTCCACGTCTTTACCTTTGTTGCTCTTACATCGTAATAGTCGCATTGTGTTATCGATAGTCCATTTTCTATGTTCTATGATAACTCATCCGTATATAGCTTCTTAGTCTAAAGATATTGAATTAAAAACATTTAAAAATAAACAATTCTTTTCCATAAAGCATTTATTTTATTTTATTTTAAAAAAGTCTTCTACTTCTACTTGTCACTTATAAATAAAGAAACTATACGGTCTTAAGTTCTAATTTTTAACGTGAAGGCGGGCAAACCCAGCCATACGCATCAACAATAAAGGAGATATATGGGACGAACCGTATTTTTATGAGTTTTAGCCCACAATACCCATAGTAGAGAATAAATGTTTAAATAGATATTGACATAGCAAACCAGTTTTTATTTCTTTTGTGTCCACTGAGAACTGTTTTATAAGCTGTTATATGTTTACTGTACACATATTAATTTCTTTTCTGTGTAGCGTGGATTTTATATTTACGTATAGTATGTTTTAATTGACTACGTTTGTGTTCATAAAGTCAATTTGATGTAGGTTTCATATGATCCAAAACTTTCGGTCACAAAAACCAATTTACAGTCGTTAATGCCACATAAAACAAAATCAAAAGTAATTCCCTTTTGATCCGATGAAATTTTGACGTGAAACATGATCTTTTTCGCCTTTTAACTTCCAAATACTTTTTGCAGATTTTTCAATACTTTCGGTACCCCTTTTTTACTCTGCTTTGCAAAACAAATTAAGAGGAAAGCTCAGAAAAAAAAGTAATAACAACGACAAAACACAAAATTTTTTACCCTAAGATCCAATTTAGTTAAATTAAGTACAAATATAAGAGTTTGAATCCAAATTCTATCAAATGCAAGAATTCAAGTCAATCTTTTATTTTAAAGTCTCCATTTTAATAATAAACCTATGGTGAGTTCCCTCGCTGGGGCCCTGAGCACCGAGGCCTAAGCCCATTATGCTCTACACCAACCCTTAAGCATACACAGGTTGCGTCACCCTGTACTGTCCCTTATGTATGCATTCCTTTTACACTGATATGATGCTGTCGTTTTGCTTACTAGAGCCCCGATTTCCTCACTAGTGATGCGAGTCCTGTTAGTGGTAGGAATCTTATGTTATTTAGGTCCAGCCATGCCGTACCTAGACATTTCCCCCTGATGTGCACTAGTGCTGGGCAATCTCTAAGTACATGTATGGCGTCCTCTCTTCCCTCTTCACACCATCTACATGTACTTGTCTCGCTTTTTCCTATCTTGTTGAGATAGTGTCTGTTTCTACAATGACCTGTCAGTATACCTGTCAGGTTTCTCATTTGCACCCTATTGAAGTCCTTTACGTTCATCGGTAGGTCCTTCCATAGTTCCTCCCCAATAATAGCCTTTGATTGTCTGGCTTTTGTCGTTTTCCAGTTCTCATCGAACGCTTCTCTATCCATGTTGTTATCTCTGTCATATCCGTGTTGTAAGAGATTCCCACGGTATATTCAGGTCCATTGTCCTCAGCTCCCAAATTGGCGAGTGTTAGCCATTTCATTCCCCGGGATCCCTTTGTGTTCAGGGACCCATTGCAGGGTGACTCTGGCGGTTTTCGTTAGTTTATTAATTGCTTCCAGATATCTATTCGTAAGTTCTGATCTGTGCACTGTATTTGTTAGCGCCCCGATCGCTGCCTTACTGTCAGTACATATAGTTATTTTTCCCTGTATCTTCTATTAAGGCAGTATTCTATGGCTTTGGCTATTGCCATAACTTCCGCCTGAAATACGGTTGCATATTTTCCCATTGTTCCATAGAACTTGTAGTTCGTCCTTTCTACATAGAAACCGAAGCCTGTGCGGCCTTTTTCCCTCGAGCCATCTGTATAGATAACTGTTCCTTCGCTTGGTGTCCCACAGCGTTTGTGAGCCTAGTCATCCGCCGATGCCATGTCCACCTTGTGCATGAGGTCTAAGTGGATTACTGGGGGATGCTATCCTGATTCATCAAAAGAGCCACAGGTCTCACTTGGCCCATGATGTCACAGTGCCCCCCCTCGTCCTCCACCGTCCTCCACACTCCAGTCTTAGTGCCTCTGCCCTTGCTGACACACAAGATCTTTAAGTTTCTGGATGATTTTTGGATTAAAATATTTAAAGTTTTTCATTATATCTGTCACAAAGGACGAGCAGCACCTTAACATAGTCCTTCCTACCATCTTTCACCTAAACTTAGTTCTTAGCGCTCCAATATTTTTTTCCAACGTATATCTCACCAAATTAATGCGGGGGTACCCAAAACCTCAAGAGTGGCAGTTATGTCTTTACATCATTAATCCCATTCATAGTTTTGCTGACGATAATACCCTTTATTCTTATATCTAGTTTATCAAGCTAGTCTCTAAGCCTGATCTGTAAGACAAGCAAGGGTTAATGCAGATATCTTTTTTACGCAATCTCTAACTAATATTGAATTGGGTCACCAAAAATCTTGTTTAGTTTATTGTCTTAAAGACACAATTATGTTTGCTGTCGCCGAAAAAACCTACAAACACTTCAGCAGCTCTTCTTTCCTTCAAATTTTTAAATCCAGTTTTTAATAAAATTCCTCTTACCGCACTTCGTAGACTGCCCCAAGAGTAAAATTGTGCAAACTTTTTACGTTGCACACAAAATACTCCCTTTGTGTCCAATAAAACTGCTTTTCATTGTTGAAGTGCTTTTCAAATTAAAAAGTATTGTACTTTATAGGGACCCCTACTTGGGTTAGAAAACAACCCGCACGTGCCAAAAAATTGGCTTCCAACAGCTGGCCTATAGGAAATACGGGTGTGTTCGTACAATATGGCTCTAATTGGGGTTTTTTGGTAAATTATCTCGGCAATAATTGTATTTGAAACACGTAGTGGGTATACAGATGGTGCCGTGTTATTAAAAACCATTAGTAGAAACACAAAATATTGTTGTTTTCCCAAAACATTTCTCGCTAATACAAACTACAGACATATAGGTAGTTTTCATCATTTCAAATTGTCAGTAAAAAAATTATTATTAGGAAAAGCTGTCCAAATACTTTGAAAATAAATTGGAAATTGATTTATTGCATAAAACCACTTTATTGTCTTCCTTCCTGATAATAATATATTTTTTATTATTATTCTTTGTTATTATTATAGTTATATATTTTAGAGTTAGTTATTATGTCTTATATGACAATACAGCAATACATAATTATTATTATGTAGATGCAATCTCTTAAAAACATAAATGTAACCAACAGACCATCTTCTCGGTTTTTTCCAGTTTTTTTTATAAATATATGAAGATATAAAATCTCAAAAATGATCTGTCTATAAATATTAAACTTAAATTACTTTAGAATTAATTTTTAATAAAATTATTTTGACACCTGCCCAAAATGGCATCTGTTAAATTTTTCAGGTGTCAAAAATTACACAAGAAAAAGGGACAAATGCGTCAAAATCCTTTCCTAAAATTAGCGAATCGTATATTTTAGTTGAAATTTGACAACAGTATTTTTAACCAAATTAAAATAGGTTTTTTCACAGGTCACTTTGGCAACGCATATATTTTAAAGGATTTGGTGGGTGACAACAGACATTGTGACAATTTTTATTGATAATTGAAAATCAAATAATAAACTTGTAACAATTCAAGTAAAAAAAAAAAAAAAACATAATACAAAGTAATAAGATACTTAAAATATTGAAATAATAAAAAAAATAAAATAAAAACTAAAAAGGAGTTTTTTTTCAACTTTATCTAAAAGTTTATGTAAAAAAATAAGACTTTTTTTAAATTTTTTATAATGAGACTACAATAAGTAGAAATCACTGTTAAAATTACACTGTCTAACAGAAAAATCCTCCCTATAAAAAAATCTTGATTTGTAATATTTGGATTTTATTACTAATATCAACTAACCCTCAAATGTTTTTATTAGCCTCAGATTTCTCGGAAGGGTCTAGTAGAGGGGTAATAAATGGGCGACCCATTATTATGGACAGGTAGGTGGATCTACCCTTTGAAATATCCCTTTAGTCGTTATTTTATAATCATTTAGTAAACATCTGTTGTTTTTTTCGATTAGATAAAATTCGTGTAAAAAAAAAATGTCGACGCGAATTTGTGTTAATAAAGCTGATAAATTCTTTTATATTTGTGGCGAAGTTACCGCGAAGGCGTACCAAAAACCGATATCTTCACTAGTAAAAAGGCTTAGACTGTACTGGATGTAAAGTTGGCGATCAAGATAAGTCCTGGGCCCCAAAAGTGTGTTGCGTTCGTGTTCGAGAACATTGACGGGATGGCTAAAAGGTACGCATAAATCTATGCCATTTGCAGTTCCAATGGTTTGGAGGGAACCTCGTAATCACGTAGATGATTGTTATTTTTGCATGACGAATATCAAAGGAATTACTAGCAAAACTAAGCGTAGCATTCAGTATCCCAATGTTCCGTCTGCAATGCGACCAGTACCCCATGACACCATTACCCATTCCCAAACCACCTGAAGAGTTACGCTTGATTCGGAATCAGACTCTCGAGTACTTCGCCAGAAGCCGGACCAAGCTACATCCCTAGTTCCATTGATTTGCCCGATACACCTCATTTAATCACTCAAGGTGAATTGAATGACCTTGTTCGTGACTTGGACCTCCCGAAAACAAAAGCGGAACTTCTCGGATCCCGCCTGCAGCAGTGGAACCTCTTGGAAAAGGAGTTAAGGTGTCCATCTACAGAAAAAGGGAATCTACTCTCACAAATTTTTTTGCAGCGGACGGTGATTTAGTATTTTGCCATGATATTCCTGGCCTAATGGTCGAACTGAACTTACCATATACGCCCGATAAATGGAGACTATTCATAGATTCGTCTAAAACAAGTCTAAAAGCTGTTTTACTTTTTAATGGAAATGAACATCCATCCGTTCCTATAGCTCATTCGGTAAATATGAAAGAAACATATGACAATCTGAAGATGATACTCAGATGTATAAAGTACGAAGATCACAAATGGAATATATGTGCAGATTTGAAAGTGGTAGCGTTATTGACAGGACTGCAGTCAGGATACACAAAATACTGCTGCTTTTTGTGAGTGGGACAGCCGTGCAAGAGACAAACATTATAAAATAAAGGTTTGGCCTCCACGTGAAAAAATAGAAGTTGGAGTTAAAAATTTGACCTGAGAACCGTTAGTTCAGAAAGAAAAATATATTTACCTCCACTTCACATAAAGTTAGGATTGATCAAAAATTTTGTAAAATCACTGGATAAAACCGGAAATGCTTTCAACTATTTAAAAGAGAAATTTCCACGTATAAGTGAAGCCAAAATTAAAGAAGGAATTTTTTGTTGGTCCCAAATTAGGCAACTCTTTAAAGATGCCAACTTCACGGACATTTTAAGTAACCATGAAAGACGGGCATGGAATGCATTTGAAAGTGTTTGCAAAATTTTCTTGGAAACACCAAGTCAGAAAATTATCATGAACTCGTGGAAGAACTGCTCACGGCCTATCATATTTTAAAATGCAACATGTCCCAAACTTCACTTTCTCCATTCCCATTTGGACTTTTTTCCTGAAAATCTAGGAGCTATATCGGACGAGCATGGGGAACGATTTCACCAAGACATCGCATCGATAGAGAAAAGATATACTGAAAGTGGAGCCCGAATATGTTAGCCGACTATTGCTGGACCCTAATACGAGACACATCCAGTCTTTCTTATAAAAGGAAGAGTTCAAGGAAATGAATATTAAAATAAAATAACACTTGAAAATGTTTATACTGAACATAAATTAACTGTTACTAAAATGTATCATACCTTTTTATTTTTAAATTAATAAATCAGTATTAAAGTGAGTTTTTATTGAATTTTGGCTTAATATCAAAACATGTGTCTCTCCCTCATTATTGAAGGCTGATATCGAAAATCTGAAGCCAGATCTGGATTCAGCAGGCAAAATATATAAAATCCAGCCAAAACATTTTGGTGCAAAATTTTCGTACTAGAAACCAGGAAGTTTAAATTAAACCGATTTTTTTTTCTCGTTCTTAAATATTTTTAGAAAATTATCACTCGTCTTTACTCAGGGGTAATAATTCGTGCACATGCACGAGCGGTATTTAGGGAGAATATTTTTAAAATGGAGAAATATGAAAGCATTATACTATTAAAATGGTTTTTTTGTCATAAAATTTTCAATTTCATGCAACATAATTAAAACTATAACTGAAATCGTTTTTTTTTAAATTACTTTATCTATTTCTTCATCGTGTACATGTCAAAACGACTCATTTTGACTGATTTTGACGTTTCTTATTGGCAATACAAACAAACAGGTTCGATTGTTTTTTGTAAGTAAGTTTAAATGCCACGTTGTGTAGGCAACGAGAAATTTTCGCTGAAATTTTTTGATTTTTAACTTGTCTTATGGGAAAATTTATACATGAGGGAAATAATAGGGATAATTTTCAAAATATTTCTGAGCCCAAAAAAATTTCGGACAATAATTTAACCTTTTGTGCTATTACTTGTGACAATTATTTATTAGTTCTTTATTTAACTATTTTGGAATTTAGGTTTTTAGAACTTTTACGTATGTATTTTTCTACGAGAGTAAACAATTTTAGTAAATAGCTTTCTTGCAATATCTTATCTTTTCTACTGCAAGATTACCGTACGATAGAATATAAAACCACTAAATACCTAATTTAACATAAACCTTCAAGAGTTGTGGCGCCTCTAACGTAATAAAATAAAATAATAAAAATGAAACCATTTCAATAAGTATTAAAGTATCTATAAATTAAAACATAAAATGAGCTTTAAACATGACACGCCTTGTAAATTGTTAGAGACCTTGAGACATATACTTATATGCCGAATAGTCTAGTGAACCTTAATAAGATTATCTTTTAAATTTTTAGTGACATCAGTGTATTATTTGATGTGTAGATTAATATATTAAGGTGTATGTTAAGTCTTGACCAATACGTCAGAATGGTTCGTGTGCAAAAAATGAGTTAGGTCGAAAATCTAAAGTTTTAGCCAAGAACCACAATTTTTTATTAAGTCTAATATAGTTTTTGACATACGAGAATCTTAGTAAAATTTATGGTAAAATTATCAGTTTTAATACCCCGAGTCTTTAAATTCTTACTAGAATTTTTTTGCAGGTCACAAATATTTTGAAAATTATCCCGACCCAAAGGCGAGGATTTTTTTATATTTAGAACCGAGAACATCTTTCCTGTTACTAATTTAAGCTCAGTAATATCAACTTCATATGATATCGTTGTGGAAATTTCTTGTTCTTGTCAAAAAAGTTTATACATGTCACACCCACTTGGCGTAGTGGTCCATTTCGTGAACTGGATGTCTAGTTTGTGAAGTGGAACCAGATAGTGTAATTATATTTTATTTCAATATCTGGACAATTTTTATGCCCAATTCATAAAATGGATATGTAATTTTTCCACTTAGAGAAGCGAGACTCTATTACACCATCTAGGAACAAAAATCATCCAGTTCCTGTACTGTATTTTTGGCATTTGTCCACTTAGTGATACACTCAGTCGTCGGTGTTTTGAATGGCATGAACATTATATTGAACTACTAAGGCAAAAATGTTTATTATCAAAGACAATTTTATACGCTTCTTGATCAACATTACTCGGAAAAACTAACCAGAAATAACCACAACTATGGTAAATACATAAATTCCAATTATACAGTACAAGAACTGGATGATTTTTGTGTCCAGATGCTGTAATATCGTCTCGTTTCACCAAGTGGAAAAATGGTATATTCATTTCATAAACTGGACAAAAATATTGTCCAGATGGTGAAATAAAATATTATTACACTATCTGGTTCCACTTCAGGAACTGGACATTTAGTTCATGAAATGGACAATTTCGCCATTTAAGTGCGACATAACAATTGGACCGCTTCGTTGACTCGCAGAATGCCTGAAGCAGAAAAAAGAAAAACCCCCTGAAAATCTATACACTTATTTACGTTTCGGTGGAAAGTCTGTGTTTAAAGATAAAATTAAATAAAGATAAAATTGTAAGAATTTGATATAGAAATTGAAGAGGTGAGCAGATGAAGGTGTCATGTGATATTATCTAAATGTTTATACTAAAGGAAGGTGATATCTGCCTATTCCAACTTATATCTTTCTTTCTGGGATTAGTAGTAACTAGTAACTGTGCACAGTAACTATCGATAACCCCTAAAAGAAAAATGTAAGTTAAAATATGCAGATATCACCTTCCTTCTGTATAAATATAAATTTAGATATCACACCTTCATCCACTCACAACTTTATTTTTGAGAGCTTTTGAGTTTATAACGTTTTGTCATAAATGACATACCAGTTTGTTTTGACTGGTATATCTATTATTTTCATAAAACCAAAAGAGGTTAAAGAGGGCGGTGTGTTAATTGGTTTTAAGTTTTTTTCTTAAATTATGTACTTTAGCATTAAGAATAAGTAACCATGTACTCCTTAAATTAACAGATATTGGCGCTACACAATTGTCTACGTTTTTTGAACAAGTTTTCTTTGCTAGATCGTTCCAGTTCATGTGGTTGTTATCAAATGCCTGTTGACAGATTCATGATATTGTTATCAAAATTCATTTTTTTTATCAATAAATTAATATAATCAGCTATCAGTATTACCAAAAAGTCAGGTATCAGGTTTCAAAATCATGTCATATGCAGTTAAGATAATTCATGTGATTCCTACAATAGGTATGTCCCGTTTTGAAATTGAACTTAAAAATGTTATTAGGAAAGAAGAATATTTAAATACTGTTTAGTTAACTTTTTTTTAATCTGAGTTAGTTTGATCTTATCCATGGATTTCGACCAATTAATTTTAACATACATATCTTCATTTTGACATTTTAAATGTCAAAAAAATTCCAGTGGAATTTTGCTGAATATTTCACTCATGTATAAATTTTCCCATAAGACACGTTAAAAATCAAAAATTTCACCGGAAATTTCACGTTGCCTAGACAACGTGGTATTTCCACTTACTTACAAACACACAACAATCGAACCTGTTTGTTTGTATTGTCAATTAGAAACGTTAAAATCAGTCAAAATGAGTCGATTTGTCAAAAAAACGATTTCAGTTATAGTTTTAATTATGATGCATGAAATTGAAAATTGTATGACAAAAAACATTTTAACAGTATAATACTCCTATATTTCTCCATTCTAGAAATATTCTCCCTAAATACCGCTCGTGCATAAAAATTAACCAGATAATTTTCATACATAAAAAGCTTTCATGAAAATTATAGGTAATTTTTAAGCACTCGTGGTATTACCCCCAAAAGTTTGGGCATGTATAATGTTTCTGATTGGCTAAAAGAAGTAGGTACGAAATTTTCTCCAAAATTTTGATGAATATGATTTTGGTAATGGTGTATTATTTTTGTGTTTGATACTTACAATAATGTTTGCTATAATTTAAATAAAACTCATGCGCACAAACAATAACCTTGTAGGCAGCTGTCAGAATAGCGTAACATAACCTGAAATATTAGAGAAGGTTTTTGTGTTCTTTTAACTATGTTCTTGTTACAGTTAATTGTCTTTGTTAATGTTTAATAAAAATTATGCAGTTTCATTCTTGTGTATTTTAATTTATTTGAAGAAAAATTAAAAGCGACTGCAAATATTATGTATTGTCCTATCCTAACATGCCTAGAACCATAAAGCTACGAAATTTAAATATACAACTGTAAAAAATCCTTGAAACATATAATTGTTTGTCTAATAGTCTGCTGAACTTTGGTGTGACCTTATTTACTTTTAATGACATCATTCTTCAATGGTCGAATATATATTTTGGAAATTTTACACTTAGTTTAATGATGCTGCAGCCGCAGAATGCTTTTAAAAAATGGTGCTTGCTCTTTGTTGTGGATTAACAAATGTTGTAAATACAATATCCCTCTTATTGTAACGGTATGACCATCTCTAAATGTTGATTTTATCCTAAATTCGAATACCTTCTGTTTTTAACTCATATTTTTTTGGAGTATTTGTCAAAGTTCTCTCTCTTAGAAATATCTGTTTTCTCTGAGGCCAGCCTCACACAGTTGAGGAAAAACTGCACAGGCCGGCGGTCTGCACAGTACGGAGAACAAAGACGTTCTCTCTCTCTCTCTCTCTCTCTCTCTCTCTCTCTCTCACACACACACACACACACTCTGGAAATTCCTTAGGCCAGGCCAACGCAGTTTTTCCTCAGTGTGTCTGACTGGCATAACGAAGAAGCAATAGATGTGAACAACAGTACAACGGTATTTCTTTGGAATTTTAAAAAATAAACTCCCTACTGCGAAGGAGTAGAAATAAATTATTTAAAAACCCAAATATTTGTTTTAAAATTAACTTGTCAAATTTCAACATGATATTTACAGAGCAGGAAAAATGTATGCATTGTTGACTGTGTAATGAATTCTCCGGTGTCAGGTTATTTATTGTTTAAAAACATTTTTGTCTGACATCTAAATGATTGTATATTTTTTTTATGCAGAGAACGTAACACTACGCAATTTTTAAAATGTTTAGGCAATGTGACTTTACAAATATTTTGTGGAATACACCCACACATTTGCTGTACAGGATGTCCTAAATTATATACAAACAAATTAAGTAAGGATTTCTAATGATATGTACAGGGTCTTTGATTATATTTACGTGGCTTCTGAGGCCTTTATTTTTGAAGACCGAAAAAAATGTTTTATATAAAAATTGTAGGATTTTTCCATATTATCTTTTAAAATTATCAGTAAAAAAATATCGCAATAAAAAAATGGAAAAATATAGGCAACTTCAACTTTTTTAAATAAGACACCCTGTATATTATGCGCTACAACGAAAGATCTTTTTTTCTGATTTCAAATATATATACATTGATGATGTTTGAATAAACCATTTTTGAGATATTTTAGGTTAAATTATTAATAAATTACAAAAAAAAATCATATTAGTATCAAGAAAGCCATGGAAACAATAAAATTGTTATGTTGCTGAATTTGGTGAGGGTTTTCTCTGAACCAATAATGTTTATTTTTGTGATTAAAAATTCTTGCTAAAGTAAAGGAAGACTTGTCAGTGAATAGAATTTTATTTAAAAACTTTGGATCCTGCTGCATAAACCTAGCTATTTACAATGCATACTTAGGTCAGTCCTGCATGTTTTGTTCAGGAAGATTCTGAACGGACATAAATTTATGAGGATAAAATTTGTAAAATTTTAAGTTTAAATAAATTTTATAATCTGTTTTATTAAGTTCCGAGATTGATATTTCAGGATTTTTCAAAATTATTAAAAGTAGTTAGTGCTAGTCCAATAGAAAAAGTATAATAATTATCCTGTAAAAACATGGTAATCCAAAACTTTGTTTTCATTTCGTGCTGCAGTCCTTTTCTTCGATTTAAAGCTTTTTCCTTCAATAAACTTTCTTACTATGTATTTAATAGTATCTATAGATGGTACCCGTTGTTAAGAATGTAATAAGTAATATTCCCTTTGCACTGTCGTCACATTATTATTGTTACCATAAAAAAGACGCATAATAGCGATTTTTCTGATTTCTTCTGAATAGCCCGTCGACAAAAGCAATACAAATCTTTTAATAGTTAAAATGATAAATTTCAATTTTTACAATATCAATAGTAAATTTATTAAACAATTTTATTATATTTCATAGCTTTATATATTAAAATGTTATAATATATCAATTATATTATATATATTATATATTTTATATATAAATATATATAATATATAATATATATATTTGAAATCAGAAAAAAAAAGATCTTTTATTGTAGCGCATAATATACAGGGTGTTTCATTTAAAAAAGTTGAAGTTGCCTGTATTTTTCCATTTTTTTATTGCGATATTTTTTTACTGATGATTTCAAAAGATAATATGGAAAAAACCTACAATTTTATATAAAACATTTTTTTCTGTCTTTAAAATAAAGGCTCCAGAAGCCACGTAAATATAATCAAAGACCCTGTACAAAGTATAAATCAATTAGGAAAAGTTTCATAAGAAAAGAAAAATAGTTATAATTGTTTTGATTCCTCAGATATGTAAAAACTTTTGCCTTTAAAAAATCTTATTTCTTAATGATGGATTATAAAGAATAAGTTAAACTTTCATATTGTTACTTTATTCTTTTCTACAAATCTTGGCCCCTTAAGGTACTAAGATCTAAAATTAAACCGAGTTCTTTTTTGACTTCTTAAGTTTATATACAAACCAATTTTAGGAAAATAAATTAAATTTGGCACTCATGAATATTGCAAGATTTCTCTCGACTTTAAAATGAAAACCCTCGAACAAGGCATTTAAACTTAGTTTTGAGATGCTTTTGAAAATTTAATCCTAAACCGGGATAACTCTCATCTCCCCGCCTTTAAAGCATTTAGTGACTCCGACAGAGCTCACCTGAAATCCTTTAATTAAAATTTTATTTAACTTTTAAAGTATTTAGGACATAATCTACGTCAAACAGCCACCTACTTTTTAAAATATTTCTTAAGGTGTTTCTCCGGTTTAAAAGATCTCTTGTGTGAAATTTTTCTTTATGGAGAAATAGTAGACAGACGTTATTTTTTCGATTATTTTAGGAAGTTTTAAAATTATATTTAAAGTACCAACCTTAGATAGTTAAAAGTTAGTTTAAATATATTAACAAATGACAACTAAATACAAAGGATTAAGTGGTAAAGCAATTTGCTAAGGATAAATTGCATTGTTGGAAAATTTCTGATTAAAGATGACGGGATACCTGGAAGATCGATGTTTTATGATTACACCAGGAAATATCGATGCAGTTTGAAAATTTTCTAAAACTTTAAAAAACCTAATATAGTATATTTTGCTTAATTCAAAGTCACTAAATCTTTTTAATTTACGATGGAACGAGGCCTGTTCTTCTTCTTCTTCCACGGGAGCCGTCTTGATTACTACCGGAGGCAGCGCAGCCTCTTGGGCTTTTTGTGCCTAATCTTCCATTATCTTTTATACCAATCCTCCCATTAGTCTTGTTCCTTCTACAAGTCTGTATAACTCCGAGACTGGTTGGTTGATATATTCCTGTGGACTCATTTTCGGTTGCCCAAATAATACCTGTCTTTTGTGATTCAACCCTTTACATTCGCACAGGATATGGTGGGCTGTTTCTTCCCCCTGTCGTACATTCTCCAACTTGGGTCCCCATTGTATGAGCCTATCTTGTGTAGGTGTCCTCTTAGGTTATCGTGCCCTGTTAGCAGCCCTACTGCTATGCGAAGTATTTTCCTACTTTGTCTGATTAGTTTTTTCTTCGTTCTTTTGGATGGGACCCTTATGAAGCCTTTTTCATGTCTTATTCTACTCGATCTCCCACAGTATTCCTCGTGTTTTTTCGATCCATTTCCTGGTTTGTCCTCGTGCTGTGGTTTTGGTCACTCCAAGGGCAGGTTCTAGTCCAAAGTATGGTGTGGATGATCCGTGTCTCGCTAGCTCATCTGCTTTTTCGTTGCTTTCTAGGCCTGTTAATTTCGAGTCATTGTCAATTCCTTTCACTTTTTAAAGAGTTTTAAAGGGAATAAATGTACCATTTGGCAGATATAGCGTATAACTTAAGAACAATGATTCTAAGTTTGCACATTTTAACCATGGATCATGGAAATGTCAGCGAGTATCTTTGAACTCTGCAAAATTTCATAAAAAGTCGTTAACCGCACTGGAAATCAAGGCTGCCTTTCTTTAAAAATAACATATATATTTTTATCCTTAGACAGTAATGGCAATTATGCATTATAATGGGGGACCTTTCAGAAAGCTCAGATATAATACTTGCGGTCGATTTTTTTCGTTACAATCAAGTGACAATAATTTTCTAGAATCTGATAACGTTAAAAATTAAATACCAGATAAAGCAGAAATATTTATTTTAAAATTTAAATTATTTTTATTATCGAAGTTTAACAGGTGTCCGACAGAGGTCGACCTAATCTCAGACATACGTTCTTGATGCTCCAATATTTGTTTAATGCTAACGATAAAGAAGGACAATATCATTATTGGTAATGACACACGTTTACATATTTTACTGGATATGGTGATGAGTTAGACAAGAGGGTTGCTACATAAAGATGTTTTTAGTAAATCGAGTATAGTTTCATTATTCATTAATTAATTTAATTACCTAATAAATAATTGAATCACTACGAAAAAGTCAAACCTTTTTTTAATGGAAAAACTGCCGGTATTTTGGCCATCCAGAAAGAGCATCTTGAAACTCGGCGGGCCGCTTTGAATCCGGCGAACGCCGCCTCCGCGTAGATTTAGTAGTAGATTAGATTTTTGATTGATACTTTTTTTTGGGGAAAAATCTGTTAATGTTTGTGGTAGGTTAAAAAGATATTTTTGTTTTAGAGTCATTCAATGTTGAACTTGCCGAGAAAGCAGTTTGAATAGTGTGGCGTGCGCGTATGATGCAAATTCGTATAAATATTTTATTTGTTTAGTGTATCGTGTTTAATATATGTTGTAATTTAAATAGAGTAATTGCTAAAATATTCAATTACTTTTAGTTTTAATTGATATTTGAATTACTTTTAACAAATACGCTAGTAATTGGTAATTGTAATTGAATTACTTTTTAAAAGTAATTGCGACAGCTTTGGTCGTGTGCACGTAAAAATATAGAAAATGAAAAAAAGTTGTATTTCGTGCAAAATTTTTTACTAAAACCAATATCCTAGCAAAGCGCTTTCGGTAAATATCATCATCAGTGCTATTCGTCAAGCAGGAGTTACAGAAATTGAAGTGTACATAATATGTATACAGGACATCGACAAACTATTACATTATTAAATTATAAATTAAGAGTAAAACTGTGAATTATCTTACATTTTTACCTTTAAAAGAGTGAATTTTAAAATTAAACCACACTAAGATTCCATTTTGTTGGAAACAGAGATACAGAAAACAAAAAAAAAAAAAGTGGCGAACATTGTTTCATTTTAATGAAAACTGAGTAAAAATATGTAAAAAAATTATATAAAAAGTTTATATATTCACTGTCATTAATATTAACCACGTGACATGAATACATATGAAAACCGGACCGATACGGGCAAAACATGTTTCGAAAATAGAGTAATACCGGTACGAAACGTGCAAATATTCAGCATCGAAGCATTTAGGTGATTAAAATTGCCCTGAAAAAAAAACATGGACAGAATTAAATTTACGTCCCAAAAAAAAAAGAAATAAAACGTGCTTCGTTGGGAAACTGAACAGAAGGCATTTTAATGCACAACAAATTTAAACGGCTAAATCCATTAATCCCCTGAACTATAGGGTGAAGTTCCTGTCTTGTCTAGATAAATGTGCTGGAATTGCTTTATTTAGTTATATAATAGAAACATTTAAAATAAAACTTTGAATAAAAACAAAGAAATAAAGCTTGATGGATTGTTACATAGGAAAGCTGGTTTCCAAGCATGGTCGCCGGCAGGGGGGTCAGGGGGTGACCGTCGATCCCCCTGGGTTTTTAAAAATTACTTAAAATAAAACAATTCTATGAGTATGATTATTATTTAGAATAAAAGTTGTGGTATATGTGTTTTTAATTTAAGTAATTCTAGACTAGTAAACTGACTTAAACTTTTTGACCCCCTCTACATTTTTAGTTCTAACCACAGGTCTCTAAAAAGAAGTAAAATACTAAGTTCCATAAGCGCTGATAAAAGTGGTGCACATGTCAATCGTATAGGAATTTTGAAACTCGGACCTGTAAGTGGCAATACAGTTGTCACTTAGTTGATTTAGTTTTGTAAGTGGCAACATGTGTTTTTAATGTTTTTATTTGCTTATCGATTTATATTTTTGCAAAAATTAATAGTTTCTTGACTGTCTTGCGTGATATTTTGTGTTCTTTTTCTCGTCTCGTCAACCTAGTTTCAGGTTTGCCAAAATCTTAAAGAAAAATGCCTTTGTGGTTGACTCCGCATGAGTGTACTATTTATATTTCGCAGTAAATATTCTAGTTCTTTTTCGGCCTATGTTGTACTAGAGTGCCTCAAGGAAAGTAAGAGGTAAATTGTTTATACGGGACTCAGAAGAAAAGATATGACCTCTGCAGGTAGAAGGTTCCACATTCTAGATTACTCTAGGTATGAAGTCTTAAACAAGAAAAGTTTGGGGCTTTTGCAGCAGGGCTATTAAGGGATACATAGGGTGGCAATTCGGGTTACTCTACTTGGAGCTACAAGGAAAGGAATTATATTGGGTAATTCTTCGAAGGCTGTAATTATACCTATAAAAGAGCGATAGGTCTCCTACAGCTCCTCGGTAAACAAGAGGAAGAAGATTTCTTCTCAATTAATAAAGTGAACGTCCTTTTTTGGATTAGATTAAGAATGTTAAGGGTTTTGAACGACGTTATTTCACACAAATGGAAATAGTTTCACAAGCAGGGTTCGATCTGGGGTATATACAGAGTATACACATGAGGAGGAGAAATTGTTTCTAGGTCGAAAGGAGGAATCTAAGCTTTTTTGAAGCTGCTATGCTTGTGTCAATTAAGGTCCTTCTTGAAGGTCACGCTTACATTTTAAATGACACTTTGTTCTGGAGAATTCGACCGCTGTAAGTAAAACATAAGTTTTGGCGATAACAAGCATGATTGTGTTTTAGGAAGCGTTAAGTTGGATAATATTTTCAGTGCCTCAACCGACTAACTTGTTTAAAATTAACCTGATCTTGCCCCAATTTTACTTAGATTTTCTTATTAATAACTTTTTGCATTATGTTCTAATACAAATATTTACACTGGAAAACCGCGTCCTTCGCCTGAATTACAGTCGAACAGGCACCAGCCTTTTGGCCAGATGTCTATTAATCAAAATTACTCCTGATGAAGATTTCTTAATTCATTATTATTTTAATAAACTTATGAAGTACATACAGAGATTTTCGGCTTAGTTTTTGTTTCATATTTATTTGTATTAAAATTAAATTTTATAACATAGTTTATAATATTTTTCATTTTTTACTCTTTGCTTGTCCAATTGAAGATTTAGCAATATCATTATATATATTATATATATATATATATATATATATATATATATATATATATATATATATATATATATATATATATATAAAATATATATAAATACATTTTTATGTGAAATTTTTCTTGTTACAATATTTCTGTCTGTCATACACACTTTTTGGTTTTTAAAAATTGCAGCAGTTTTTCTTTCATACAAGAAGAATATGGCAGGCGCTATTTTTCTTACAGCTGCCAGGGTATTTTAGTGAGTAGTTTAGTGATTTTAAGGGTGCCAACTTTAAAATATTTTGACAGTATATAACTAACTTAACCTAAAAGAACGTTGTACTTTCTTTAAAATATATTTATAAATAACAACTAAAAAACTCATTTTATACCAAGAATTGTAGAAACAAATAAATTTAAAACTGTAAAGATTTTAAATAAAATTGCATTCAGAAAAAATTCATGCTCGAAAACTCATTCTCGAAACACATTCAACAATGTAACAAAAATTATTTCTTTACATTCGAGAACCATTACTACATCTTTCTTAACACAATATTTTTTCAACAGTGGAAAATCCTTTTAAAATTCTTTTCAATGCATCATATTTTAAAGTTAATAGCTTTTTAAGTAAGCAAACAATACTGAGCTTTTTTCATGAATTAGTCAAAACGAAAGCTATACTTAACAAGTTTCAATTCTTCTAAAACAACGAATTTATTAGAAGTGGTACTAAACCTCTAAAATATTATTCTTGGGTAGGTCAATTTCTTTCTCAAACATAAATTTCAGTAATAAATACAATCTATTAAAAATGACTTACAAAAATTGTAGTCAAATAAAAAAAATTTTTAATGATAATTTTAAATAATTTTTTAAAAAAAATATATAGAAAAAATTTTCCTGAATATAGTACTAGTATAATCATTATGGCTTTTATGTATACACAATAATTCGTTGATTTTTTTGTTTTACCTGCTACTGTTACTTGTAAACAATGAGCTGATAGCATAGATAGAGAAAGTATTTTATTCATAAACGCAATCGAGAGCTGCGCCCAACATGTTTGTGTTTATTATTGGCGATAGAATGGTACAAGCATACTTTGTACTTACTTGTGAAATGATAATCCAGGAATCATATCCGTCACTTTACACACTTGGCACTGCCTTACCATTTTAATTTATTAAAAGTACTTTCACAAAACTGATATTTATACAGCAATTGTCACAAAAATAACCCAAAAAACGAAAAACATTCAGACTAAAACGCCATATTGAATGTGTCATCTGTCGAGCGAAGCCGAAGGCCGAAGGTGGCTGAAGTACGCCTCTACGAAAAATGCACTGTTGTCACGTTTTTAGCGCCTTTATTAGTAGCTGTCCAAAAACAAAATAGTATTTTGACATCATTACTTTTCTGTAATACTTTATGGTAATAAATATAACAAATATTATTCACAGTTTAAAATACAATAGTAGAGCTTAATTTGATGTGATTTTAAGAATAAAGTAAAATTTAATCATAATATACTACTGACTAAATGAAACAGAAATATACTTGGCAGCCACGCTTTACGACAAAATAGTATAACCATTTCCCGGGTTTTAGTGGATTTTATTGTTTGAGTACAGAGGCTCATTCATCGCTCGGCAGAACCTTGTGTCTCCGGTAGCGTAGTGGTCAGAGTTTCGGCTCGCGGGCCCGGCGATCCGGGTTCGATTCCCAGTGCCGGAGAGACACTTTTAGGTAGTAGTTATTTAAAAATAACGTCCGTGGTGGCACTACCGCGTTGTCTAAAAGGTGCTGTGAAATGCAATATTTGCATGTTTCAGTGCTTGGACAACGTTGACGGAACAACTGGGAAGAAATGGGTTAAACACCGGAAAACCCGGCACTCACGGTACTTAGGTTTATATATGTATATATAATCCGTAGGATATAATATACATATATAATAATCCTTCGTGAGCTGTCATAAAGATTAAAAAAAAATGTACCTTTATGATGCCATGCTTATGCCAAATCGATGCTTTCTCCAGTTAACCCAACAGCTTATTGGTTGTAAAACTCAATAAACTTTAGGTACCGGCATGTAGGTCCGGACCTTAAATTGCCTTTATTATTGTACCTACTTTTTGGTATATTATGTAGGTTATAGGCAAATTGCAGATGTTTAATATAAAGCAGAGTCTTTTCATTTTAGTTCATCAGTCGTTTGGAGTTTGTCAAGGTATTTTCGTGTGTGTTATTGAGCATGCAAAATAGCTCACCTAAATTATTGATATTAGTAGGTAATCAGGACCTGTACCCTTTCAAAAGGTGCGGTGTCTACAGAATGGATATTTTTTAGGCAACTTATTTATGGCTGGGTTTACCACTGAGGGTTGTCATTTAAATTTTATTGCGGTCGAGAAATCAACGAATTATTGTGGAATGTACCATATACATTTATAAGGAAAATACGTTGAATAAGATACTACTTTTATTTTCAGTGATCAGTTATCTTATTTTTCCACCAATGTTTTACCACTTTATTTCGATAATAGCATTGTAAACACTGCAATTTTTCTCTATTACTCTAACAAACAATGCTATTATAGTTTATCTTCCAATCCTAGAGAAGCAATAACTCGGTAATCCTAAGTCCTTAATTCGCCGAAAACAACATAAAACTACCCTTATTTAGGGGTGACAACTATTGTGTTGTAAATCCGAACTTTACCAAAAGTTGGTGTCTTCAGGATGATGCATAGTGCATAATAAGAACTTATTATGCACTCTGCTGAAAGACAAGGAGATTTAATCTTATTCAGTATTTCCCGTTAAATAAAAACGGTTCCTAATAGTTATTTTTTTACCAATGGCATAAAATAGCACTTTACGCTTGCTGTTAAAAGTTGCTGCCTAGGCTGTAAAAATCAGTTTAGATGTAAATTTGTGTAAGGTGTTAAAAGAATGTGTTAAGTTTTACATTGTACTTTTCCGTACTAGTAATGCTAGTTTATACGCTTATAAGTGTAATATTAAATATTAAAAAAATATGTTGGTTCCCAAAGCGCACCCCTTTCTCAAAAATCTTGTAGTTTAATTTGCTGTTAATTAAAAAATAACATTTCTTATTTTAATAATTTCCATAATTTACAAAAAAAAAAGAATATGCATCAATCATATATTTTTTGCCAAATTTGATATATTCAACGTGCAAATTTAGAATAATTAGTCGTTGACACGCTCTATACATTATCTTATCTACATTGTACATGTTCCTGTTCTCTATAAATTTTGACAAATGTGAAGTACGAACATCCAATGAGAAGCCTTTGATTTTAAACTCAACACCCATTATTGCATCTCCTTTATATTGACTTTGATCTCCACACGAAGCTACAAAAGCGAGCTCTAACGAAATTTGAGGCTCAAACGGGCATTGCAAACGGCAACGGGAATTTTCGTCTTTAATTACAAATCGCCGACGTCGGCTTAATTTGATGCCTTCTGATTTCGGGATTCGCTTCAAATCGGGCGATTCAACAGACGGTAATTGCAAGGTTTGAGATTTCTAGGAAATACCTAGAAAGCGTAAAATAGTCTATTTTTTATTTGTAAATGATTACAGCTTTAACTTCATTCACTGATTTTGTACCTTTTTTACGTGTTGTAAAACAAATGCAACTCGTGTTTTATTTGTATTATCATAAACTCTTGGTAATAGATAATATATCTACTATTATTTTATTTATCAGGTGCAATTCTAGAGTACTTTTTGTATAAACTTATAGAAAGTAAAACATTTACTGGATTTTTTTACCTCTAATATGTAAAAATCCTTGGCGAACGGTACTGTGTATATTACACGAAATGTGTCAACGTGTTTCCTATCATAACTTTGTTATTATTTCACATTAAAGTATGAGATTTGGTATTTAAACATTCACATTAGTATTCTATTGGTATGTGAAAAAACTAGGAAATCATGTTAACTGATTTCTAAGCTATCAGATTTTGAAAATTGCCGATTTTACTTACTGACTGGGTAACCTACTCATTGACTTATCGGAATTCTGTTTTAAAATAGTGTTCTTTTTTATGTGTCACTTTGTCCGACAGCTGGTTGTACCAAATTTGTTGTTGTCAAATCGACAATTTTGGAGCGTCGGACTGCTAAAACTCGCCATTTATTCTGTCGGACAATAATACTAATCGATTTTGTTACCTCTTAAATTAACGTTTTTGCAAAAAATGTTGTCAGGCGTCTCCTGTTAACTGTCATAAAATTGACATATTGAAGTGTCGGACAAACAAAAAATCTTCAAAATTATGGTCGGACTAAATTTCCTACGTGTTTTATATCAAATTATCTCCCACTTAAACTCGACATGCTAAGCATAAAATTTCATAAAACGCTAAATTGACGTTTTCCCGGGCCTTTGGCGGGAAACGTCCCCGCTACCCAGATATCCCCAAAATGAAAAATTGTCGGACTGACCACACCTTACAGAAGCTCCATCGGGCTAGCAGGGGTAAATTAGCAAAACGAATTAAAAAAATCACTGTAATTTGTAGCCAATTAGTTGCTAAATGAGGATTTTGTTGCTCAAGCCATTTTCGAGAAACCGAAATTACTGCTATATTGATATAAAGATAGCAGGAATTTCTGATAAATCGTTAATTAACCTGTCGACTGTATCACACGATTTTGTTGCTAATTTGTTGCTATAAATTAGCAATATCAAAATATTGGATTTTTTTCATTTTTTTAAAGACATGCTACCTTGAACTTCATTTTTCACCACGTTATTTGTTGCTGTGCAGGCAAGCAGTTTATTGCTCTTATATTACAGACAACAAAATAGTTCCCAATGATCCACCGATATTTATTATATTTTTAATTTTTTCCGTTATAGCAAATTTGGGTCAGCAATTTTTCACGTCTAAAATATAACTGGGGAAAATTAAAAGCCGCTTTAACTAACCAGAACTAAGCATGACCGACCAGAACTGAGGGCTTTTGAATTTGTCCTAAAAGATCGGTCATGGTTAGTTCCGGTTAGTTAAAGCGGCTTTTTATTTTTCCCAATTATATTTCAGACTTGAAAATGTGGAAACCTATCAGAAAAGACCCCATTTGGCAAACTGCACGCTTTCATATAATATTTAAATTTACTGGTACTATAGAAGCAATTAAGTGCTTGCCTGCCCAGCAACAAAATCACAGCCGTTGATAACGTGGTGAAAAATGAAGTTCAAGGTAGCATTTTTTCAAAAAAATAAGAAAAAATCTAATATTGTGATATTGCTAATTTATAGCAACAAATCATATGATACAGTCGACAGGTTATTAACGATTTATCAAATATTTCTGCTCTCTTTATCTTAATATTGCAGTAATTTCGATTTTTCGAAATTTTGGTAACTAATAGGCAACAAATTAGCTACAAATTCCAGTGATTTTTTATCGAGTTTTGCTTATTTACTCCAACTAGCCTGATAGGTCTCTTGACGGATACAGGGAGTCGCAGCTTGGTAATATTTTTGGGATCGGTACGCGGGATTACGGACTAATATATGTCAGCGCTGACCATCTATGGAGCACTAAATCCAACCTTAAAAATAAAGGGTGTCCAAATTTGACTTTCCGATTTAAATCAATCGCCATTTTTACTTATCTTTATTGACAGTTTTTCTATAGTAACATATGTCAAGTAAAAACTTTGCCGTTAGTCGTTCCTTAGTTAACATGGAGCAACTGTCCATCGTACAACGTGTTTTTATTGTGAAAACTTATTATCAAAATGAAGAAATTTAGCACCTTCTGTTAAAGTAATTGAACATTTTATGAAGAAATTTAAACAGACTGGGTCAGTAGAAGGTAATAGACGTCATGTTTATCACCGTGAGGCCCGATCGGATCAAAACATCGCTACGGTAAGGGCTAGTGTTGCTGAAAACCCTAAAATGTCAGTTCGAAAACGTTCACAGCAAGTCAACATTAAAAAATCGAGTCTTAATAACATTTTAAGAAAGATCTTCATTTAAAATCTTACAAGATACAGCTTATTCAAGAATTAAAACCAAACGATCATGAGTTACGTCGTACATTTGTTAATTGGGCCTTGGAAAGAAGGCAAGAAAGTAACGACAGTGAAAGTAACTGTGTAGTGTGGTTTTTGGTTGTGTGGCGTTATTGGACCTTATTTTTTCCAGAATTAAGCTGGTGGTGCGGTTACTGTGAATGGAGCTCGATACAGGACAATGATAAGACATTATATGTGGAACGAATTAGAAGGTATAGATGTCAAGAACATGTGGTTCCAGCAAGATGGTGCCACTTGCCATACATCGGAGGAAACACTGAATCTTTTAAGAGAGAGATTTGGCAATCGAATAATTTCTCGAAAAGCTGAAGTGAATTGGCCTCCTAGGTCGTGCGACCTCACTCCATTATATTATTTCTTGTGGGGCTTTTTGAAAGAGATATTTGATGCTAACAATCCTCAAACAGCTAAATAGCTTCGAGTTAACATTAGAAAAAAATTTGGAAAATTAAACAAAATGTCTGCGAAA
>JAHBCN010011415.1:29171-54970 GCA_019359885.1 Listronotus oregonensis | reverse complement strand
TAGGTAGATGTTAATAAAAATTACTTGTTCCGGTTAGATCTGGCAACGCTGCACTTGCCACAATATTTTTAAAATGTAGCTTATCACCTGTTATAACTGTGTACCGACTTTCAAAAGTTCTTTTTTTTTTGGTTCTTTAGAGTTTTTAATAGGACACTCAACGTGAATCACCCTGTATATGTCAAATCATGGAAGACAATAGCTAAATGATTGAACATTGGACTGTTAATGATTGGAAGACGGTTTTTTCTGATAAAATAAAAGTTAGTCTTAATTCTCCTAATGGAGGTAAAAGTATTTGGCGGAGGGCAGGAGAAAGATTTGCAAATTGCAATATCTCTAAAAAACCCCGTTTGGTAGAGGCTCTGTAATGTTTGAGGGAGTAATATGTTTTAACGGACGCACAGAGTTAGTCCCTGTACGTAGAAGATCAATAAACGCCGATTTTTATCTAGAAAACATTGTAATTGAAGATGTAATGCCATTTGTTTCTTTTTTGGGACCGAATAGTTTATTATCCAGGATAATGCCTTTTTAAATGTTTTATTGCTCTTTGGGTATAGAAACTACAAAACGAATTTTGGTATTTTTACTTTTATTTTTATGACAATAATAAGAGATAATTATAAATTATAACGTAAAATTTAATAAACAACAGAAAAGTTGTATGGTGACATTTAGCAAATATAAACAAATTGTAGAGGGCTTGTTGCCATGGATATTTTGGCTGGGCCTTGGTACCCGTGCTGGCGATGTTCCTTAGCTCTTGGTAGGTGGTGCTGACTTCTGGTAGGTACCTATTGTGACTATGCGTTTTGACGTCATATTGCCAATTTTAGCAGCACAAATTCAGGTAACTATAACAGAAAAAAATAATTAGGAAATTAAAGTGGAACTTAAGGTACAAAATTTTTAATTGTAATCTTTAGTTATTTACATTGTAATACAATTAGTTATTTACATTTTTTTCCTAAAATGAAGAATAGCAAAGTTATTTCAATTAAAATGTATTTCTCCATAACTAGACGCAGGCAGCCATGGAATTCTTACAATCGCATTCTTTGTACAAATTACCGTAGTAGGCTATGACAGAAATAAAAGAAACAAAAGATAATACGTCTATTTGCCATAATGCTTTAGTTACAACAGGCAACAGTTTATTTATGCTACTGTTGTTTTAAGTGTTTACTCATGTGGAGAAGTGTGATATAATAGAATGTAAGTTTTTTTGGTTAAACATGCCTCTATTACTAAAATTAGCCTTATCGCATCAAAGAATTATTCGTAAAAAGTGTGTATTTTGTATAGCAGCATTTACAAACCATTGGCAAAAGTGTATTCGCATTTCGTAATCACCTGGCAACAAAGTTTGTATGAGTTTGTATTTATAGAGTACATACTTATGTTTTTTTAAATTTTGTAAATGGTTTCTAAGCAAAGATCAAGATCCCGCTTACAGTCTCTTGTAGAATTTTTACGATAAACTTCAAAATATGCCAACACATTAATTTTTGATTGTTTATTCATTATAAAGGTTTTCTTATTTCTACGCTTAACAAAAACACTTTCGTTTGATTGAAACTTTCGATAAAGTACTAAACAAAAATTATCTGTTTGGCATATTTCTTTCTCGAAATAGTTCCATGTAGCATACTACGATAATTTGTACAAAGACTGCATTTAAAGAATTCCATGGCTTTAATGCCAGTTATGGTAAAAACATTTAAACTAAGATAACCTGCTACTTCTCATTTTAGGAAAAAATAACTAATTGTATAAAGATTACCGGCGATAGAATATTTTTTTTTTTTTATTTCGTCATGCATACTACGATAATTTGTAAAAAGCCGATTTAAAGAATTCATGGCTGTTGTTGCCAGTTATGGACAAAACATTTAAATAAGATAACTCTGCTATTTCCCTTTTTAGGAAAAAAATAACTAATTGTATAAAAAATTACCGAATGGATGTAACAAGTACAGAGTGTTGCATTTAAGAGTTTATTTTTGGGATTAACTCGTAAATCTGATGTTTATTTGTTTTTTTATTATCGTCATTGTATCTTTTATAATAAAAAAATTAGCAATAGTGCCGACTTAATTTTGAACATGGTCTATATGTGAAATATTGACCTCCCAATTTTTATTTTTTTTTTGTTGTAGGGGACAACACATTTGAGAAACACCCAGTGTATGGTTAATCGTAATTATGTTAACTTTTGGCATGGTGAATCAAAAACACAGGTTGGATTAATACGTCATTGCGACCATGCCAAATTTATATTAAACCCAACAAGCAAGTAATTTTGCAAGGTCCAATAAAATTCGTAAGCATAATAAAAACAATGCATTATAAATTAAGCAGCGTAAAAAATATATACTCCTCAGATGTCACTTTTTTCATGAATTTTGCAAGAAAATACCATTGTTGTTAAATAATTATTAATCCAAAAACATAGAGGCAGTTTTCGGTATAAAAGCAAAAGCAGCATTGCGTAAAGCAGTGGTAAGTTAAAAGCATAGGCGTCTCAAAGCTTCTAGCGGGCTATTCAAAAATAACTACTTACTTAAAATATAAAAATATACTAAAAATAGCTTCTTACGCCATCATTGCTTTAAGGAATGCTGAAATTTATTAAGAAAAAAAATGTAAATAATCTATAAAAAAAAATCAAAAGTGTGTATTTATATTCAAAAATGTTTTCTTATACGTAGGTCACACCGAAAATTTCTGTAAAAAAACAAAATCTACATTCTTTAAAGTTTTGACATAAGCAATTGCAATTCAATACCTGTCATCGTTCATTTTTACGAACGAATTTAAGTTTAAACGAGTTTTTTTGAGTGATGAACTGTGTGAGGGGCGACCAATTTCTGTTGTCATTAAAGAAAACATAGTTACTGTTCGACAAATGATAGAAGAAGACATTGGGTTCCCCATAATTTAACGGAAGCTCAAAAAGCACATCGCATCAAATGGTGCACAGAAATTCTAATAAAATTCGACAATGGTGGATTAGAGTTCTCTACGACATCATCACTGGTGACGAAACATGGAATTGTGCCTTTGAGCCTAAATCAAACCGCCAGTGTGCTCAATGGGTGTTTTCAACTGACCCCAATCCAAAGTTAGAGAGTCGCGCAGTGTTGGGAAAAAGGGGATTGCGTGTTTTTTTTTTTAAAAATGGGGCCAATCACAACGTTTTTATTGGAAGATCAATGCACAGTTAATGCTCTTTGGTACACTACAGTTTGTTTGCCTTAAGTGCATTGATTTTAGAGCAGTCGAAGGTAAAGTTAATGGAACATCCACCTTACAGCCCCGACATATAACCATGTGACTTGACTTCTTTTTGTACCCAAAACTTAAAGATAAATTGCATGGTCAGCGTTTTTCACATCCAAATGAAGCTGTTTCTGCGTTTGAAAACCTTGTTTCGGAAGTGACCCAGAAACAATGGCATTCATGTTTTACTGATGCGTTTTATCGAATAAATGAAACGCTGTTAAGTTAAGAGGAGAATATTTTAAAAAACAATAAAGCAATTTTCCCTCGCAAATAATTTGTATTTTTTATAGTTTGCAGAAATTTTCGGTCCAACCTACCGAACAATTTATAAACTGTGCATTTTATTAGCAATGGTTTCGTTTGAGTTTAAAATATCTTCAATAAAAAAAGGATTTTCCTACCATTAATTTTATAGTAGAGCAAGATCAAGTCAAGTGGACCCCCTATTTTCCACTTGATCATAAAAATTATGTCCATGTATTTTTTTCACAAGGAGTTACCATGAAAAATTAATCCCCCAAACGATTTTTGAAAATTTTAATTTTAACGATTTTTTTTATGATGCAAATTTTAGGTACATTTAATTAAAAAATCGATTTTAAATCAACCGTTAAAGATATTTTTCGTTATTCCACGGTTCATTTGTCTTTTGTAAACTGTAAAACAGTTAAGAGAAGAGACCAATTAATAAATCACCCTGTATTTCTAATTAATACTTACGTTCGTAAGCGATAAATCCTTCTTCGTCTTCTTTTGGCATACAGTCAGCTAAGAGTTCATCAGTTTCAGCGTCTGATAACCTTTCACCTGAAAATAACAAATCTGATGTAGTGCATGTGTATAATCTAGGTATTTTAGATAGTAACTGGACAATTGATGGATTTCCTGAGAAATTAGACAGTGTTTATTCTCCAGTAAAATCACCACCATAGTATTAAGTACCTATATAATATATTTCAACCCCATGTGATTCGCAATAGTACTTTAATATTTTTTTTCAAATGAAAATTCAAAAAAATCTCAAGAAATACCAATATTTCGAAACTAAAATTTGGCAATTTTTATTGTTAATTATAAACCAAAATTTAGGAAACAAAGGCTGATTTCCCATTCTTACTCAGCCAAGAAATTTACGAGACTCAAGTTAACAATCTACCAGGATTTTTAATTGCAAAAAACTTATTTAATAATCCTAAGACATTAAATAGAGCACGATATCATTTTTTAAAAGTTTTAATTGACTTATTTTGACGTCACGAACATGTCCTAAATTTTTGGACACGTATTGATCGAACAGCCTGTACAACGTCTATGTTTAATACAAGAGAAAATTTAATTAATATAATGAATATTTACCAAGGGAAAGAAGGGTGTGTGCAAGTTCAGCAGCCATCATTGTGCCGTTTTCTTCTTTGTCATAGAGTTTCATACATTCGAGGAAGTCGTCGTAGTTACCCTGTTCTTTGTCTTTCTTTACTTGGCTGAAGATGGGAAGGAATTCTTCTACTTTCAATTTCTTTTCATCTAAAAATTACAAAATTTATTTAATATAAAAATATTCCGTATTTATTACCACATCTTTGTGGCTACTTTGACTTAAATTGAATCATTATTTTTGCACACGCACCTCCCATAGAGCACTTAGAGCTGTTCTATTAAGATCATATTGGTGTATTAAGAACACTTTTTGACATATTGATGATTTAATTGGGTAGAAAAAAACTTACTCTTCTTTTTGGTTCCACCAAGTTTTTCAATGGTAGCTAGGGTGGGGTTCAAGTTAAGGGCGCGGAGCATGTCACCAAGGTTGACGGCGTCCACTGTGCCATTTCCTTCGAAATCGTAGATGGAGAATACGAAGTTTGCCCCTAAAAAGAAGTTTTGGTAATGATTTAAAGCTAAAAAACAACCTACTTTTTGCTTATAGTAAAAACTTTTAAAAACCCAACCAGTCATATCTAATTTTTGTTTTTTTCCTTTTTTAGCAGTCCTTTATTTGACATACCCTTAATGCCAATAAAGCGACTAACAGCTTTCAATTGGGCAAGCAAGCAAGCCACAGTACATCAGAGTGAAATCTATGCTATTCAAGCATGTGAAAAGGGGATATCATAACCCAACATGCAAGTTCAGACAATTGTCAATTTTCTGAAACATTCTGTCCTTCATTATACATTAAAAAATGCTAAAATAATTAGTCTATAAATTCTGTTCTAGAGTTTTGAAAAATTTGCCCTTCGTTGTTATACATGCTTAACAACTGGATCAAAAGCAATGAAAAAGTTTAATAAAATTATAATCCATTAAAAATTATATAAATAATTTTAAAACTTTGCAAAAATGAAAATTAGAGTAATATTTCAATTATAAAATTTTATAACAGGAGTAAAATTTATTAAACTTTTATGGCGTGATCTTGTTAAGTATGTACAGGGTTATTCATTTTAAAGTAAACAGGGCTTTATTTTTGAACTTCCCTGTACTTTTTTAAAAAACGAATATAGCCATTTTGTGTATTTTTTCCCTAGGATTCAATAATCTAATCAGAAAAACATTTGAAACAAAAACAAAAGAGTTACAGCACCAGTGACGTATTTTTTAAATGGAATACCCCGTATATTTTTATATCAATAGATAGAGATTTTCACGAGGAATTTCGTGATATAAGGGTTGCTGGGTTTATTTTCTGCGGTTCTGCTGCAATTGTCTAAAAACTGCATGATTCTATAAGGATAGTTTCACCTGAAAAAACCTGACTGCCACAGGTCACAGGTGCCTATTTGTCAAAGTCAAGATTTTTAAATATACGTTTATTACTTTTTAAAGTAGTTTTATAATAAGGTGTTCATTAAAAGAACGGCTTCAAATTATATATGTGGAGAAAACGCCAGGGAAACAACAAAGATATGTTGCAAATTTCCACCGAAATATATCAGTAAAAACGATTTTAAAACTGAAGGTCTTATTCGAGGAAACAAAATCGTTACATATTAGAAAAAGTACTACAATGAGAAAAAGAAACCGGGATCGGGCTATTCTAAATTATTTTACTTTGTATCCCATAAAGTCAATTACTGACGCAGTTAGAGACTTAAGGTATGGCCCTGCAAGAAGAAGAGTAACCTATGCGACAGCTCAGAAAACACTGAAATATTTTAAGTATCTTCCATATCACGTTCTTCCAGTGCAGCATTTAACACGGAACAAAGGAACTTCGCTTTCAATTTGTTTTCCAAATTTTAATCCATAACAAGATAACGATCACCTTGTTTCAAACGATTCTTAGACGGATGAACTCACGTTCACTACATAGGAATGTTTAACCGACGCAATACGCACAGCTGGCAAGACAAAATCCGGAAATTTCGAGATTAAATACAAGGAAGTCTTCTCTTCATGCCTGGTGTGGTGTGCTTAACAATAGAATTGTCGGGCCAATATTCTATAATGATCTTACTGGAAAAAGATATCTCAATCTTCAAAACGATATTGAGGACATTTTGAAGAATTCCACTAAACGTATCGCAAGATAATTTGGCAACAAGATGGTGCGCCGCCTCATGCTGTTCGTCAAGTTGTGCAGTATCTCAATCGCCGATACAATCAGAGGATTGGACGTTATGGCACTATTAGATGGCTACCTAATAGTCCAGATATTACAATTTTGGACACTTGGTCACTTGAAAAATGTCGTTTAAGAAAATGGGAACACAAACACGGAAGAAATGAGAGAAAAAATTGTAAATGAAATTAACCAAGAACCTCTCAACCCTCAACGGAAGGGCTAAATGTCAATCCAAGTAAAACAATTATAATACCGTTTACAAAAAGGAGGAAAACAAGGTTTATAGCTCCTATGTTAAACGGCATTACGATCAAACTTTCTAAAGAAGTAAAATATCTGGGAATTGTCCTTGACCAGAAACTCAATTGGAACTCGCAAATAAAAAGGACTATCGCAAAAGCATCAACGGCACTATGGGCGTGCCGCAGACTATGTGGTAAAACATGGGGTCTAAAACCCAAAATGATCTACTGGTCATACATTACAGTTGTAATACCTATAATTACTTATGCCTCACTGGTCTGGTGGCCGGAAACAGAGGAAAAAACTACACAAGGAAAGTTTCTGAAACTGCAGAGACTTGCCTATCTGGGAGTTACTGGAGCAATAAAAACTTGCCCAACGGCAGCTCTGGAGACAATGTTGAACCTCCTTCTCCTGCACCTGCACATAAAGAGGGAGGCGATACTGAGTGCCTCCAGAGTAATCCAGACACAAAATATAAAGTCAGGAGACCTGACTGGTCACCTTAAAATTTGGAAAAAATCAAGATTGAAGCTCTGACCAAACCCACGGACATAATGCCTATAGTGCGGGACTTCCAGCGCTCTTTTGAAGTGGTTATTCAAGACCGTCAAACTATGAGTGTGAATGAACCAAAGCATGAAAAAGGCTCACTTGTCTGGTACACTGATGGATCCAAGATGGAACAGGGGGTTGTAGCGGGTGTCTTTGGACCTAGACGTAGACTATCAAAGTCTCTCGGCAGGGCTCCCTCCATCTTTTAAGCTGAAATCCATGCAATTGACATTTTCGCTTCTGAATGTGCAAAAAAAGGCCTTCGAGGCGCAACCATATATATTTTATCGGACAGCCAGGCTGCTTTGAAGGCATTGACTTCATGCTCTTTTAATTCAAAGCTGGCCTGGGAATGCCGACAATCACTAAACCTACTGGCCAAACACAACAGAGTTACTCTGGAGTGGGTACCAGGACATGAAGGAGTGGAGGGCAATGAAATTGCCGATCAACTCGCCAAGGAAGGAGCACAGAGACCATTCTATGGACCTGAGCCTTCTGTGGCACCACTAGAGGCCACCTTACGAGGAACTCAGAACATGGGAAAAAAGTCAAAAAGAGACTTACTGGAACAACATCCCAGGACAAAGGCAGGCGAAAAGATTTATTTGCATTCACCTAAGTACACAAAGAAGCTACTGGAACTTCAAAAAAATAACTTAAACTGGTTACCGACTTCCTAACAGGACATGGCCCTTGAAGGTATCACTTCAAAAAATGGGAAAGACTGAGGATGAACAATGTCGGTTTTGTCACGAAAGGGAAACGAAACTGCGGAACACATTCTCTGTGAATGCAGAGAACTGACCCGACAACGGCTTAAATACCTCGAAGGGGTATATCCTACTCCTAGAGATATTATTCAGCTTGCACCGCGTAGTATCCTGAACTTTGCTAAAGGTATAGGAATTACCGGGCATTAAACAACGAAGGGTATTCACAAAAGATCTCTTTAGGTCGAAGTGAAGGAGGGCTACACTAGAGCCGAGCGACCCCGTTTATTACAATACAATACAATTACAATACAATATCACTCTCTTCCATCAGCATTAAACGTGAACAAAAGGAACTTCTTTCAATTGTTTCCAAATTTAATCATGACAAAATAACGATCCTTTCCTGTTTCAAACGATTATTTGAACGGATAAGTAGTTATACATCGAAAGTTTAAAAACGCATAAACGCACATGAATACAAAATATATAATTTTAAGAGATGAAATACCAGAGGAGTTCTTCTTCATGTCTTTGGTGTGTTTAACAATAGAATTGTCGAAGCCAATATTCTATGAATGATTTAACTCGAAAAGAAATATTTAATCTTCTTGAAAACAACATTGAGGACCATTTTAGGAAAATATCCTTATGAAACGTAGCATTCAGCAAGGAGGAATTGGCAACAAGAATGGGGCCCCCCCATGCTGTTCGTCAAGTTGTGCAGTATCTCAATCGCTGATACAATCAGTGGATTGGACATTATGGCACTATTAGATGGCCACCTAATAGTCCAGATATTACAATTTTGGACACTTTTCTATGGGGTCACTTGAAGAATGTCGTTTACCAAAATGGGAACACAAACAAGGAAGAAATATGAGAAAAAATTGTAAATGAAATTAGCCAAGAACCTCAAATAATATCGCCGAGCTTAGAAAGGCTAAGGAGGGGTTATAGATCATGTTTCGAAAATAGCGGGGGTCATATAGAACATTTAAATTATTAGTAATATTATAATTTTTTGTTATAAGTGTTCTTATTACCACCATATTTTACCTCGTATTGTATTTTAATTTTTTCCGTTTATTGTTATTTTGCTGCTTGGTTTAGAAATAGATATATCATATCATTTTTAGCATATAATATAGTTTGAAGCTGTTCTTCTGATAAAAAACTCATTATAAAACCACTCCAAAAAGTATTAAACATATTTTTAAAATTCTTGACTTTGACAAATAAGCACCTGTGACCTGTGGCAGCCAGGTTTTTTCAGGTGAAACTATCCTTATAGAATCATGCAGTTTTTAGACCATTGCAGCAGAGCCGCAGGAAAGAAACCAAGCAACCGTTATATCACCGAATTCCTCGTAAAAATCTCTATCTATTGATATAAAAATATACGGGGTATTCCATTTAAAAAATACGTCACTCGTGCTGCAACTCTTTTGTTTTTGTTTCAAATGTTTTTCTGATTATATTATTGAATTCTACGGAAGAAAATAAACGAAATGGCTATTTAGGTTTTTTTTTTAAATAAAGGGAAGTTTAAAAATAAAGCCCTGTTTACTTTAAAATAAATAACCCTGAAAAATGTATGCGACAATTATTTAAAAATTGTTTATAATGTACAATTCAAAAGAAATTTCGAAACAAATTTGTTAATTAACAATTCTCTAACTTGTTAAAAAATTAACTTTAAGTTAAATTTTTAACGCGAATAAATTTTCTAATATCTTTTAAATACACCATAATTTTTTAAAAATTTTCAGTTTATTTTTAATACCTTAAAAATAATTATTTAGTGTGACGTACTCGTTTTTGACTCCGAGTGCTCATCCAAAAATGAAGCGTGGAGGCCCATTTTCAGCGTTAAATAAAAATTATTAATAATAGGGATAGAGTTTGGGAAGTCAGGACATTTTTTTGGAAATTTTCTCCTACTCAAGGATCTTTTTTGCATTTTCCGCTATCTTTTATGGTTTTTGAGTTATCATCAAAAATGGAAATGGCTTCTTTTTTTTCTTTTTTTGTTAATAACAATTGCAATTTTTATTGGCAGAAAAAATCCTTAAAACGCCTTTCTCAGATCTGCATTCCGCGTCAAATGATCTATAGCTCATATCTCGAAATAAATTTTTTATCAAGTAGTTTCATAGAAAGTACAGGGTCTTTGATTATATTTACGTGGCTTCTGAGGCTTTTATTTTTGAAGACAGAAAAAAATGTTTTATACAGGGTGTTCTTATGTCATAATTTGAAGGAGGCATTCCTGGATCGATTTTGTCGAAAAGTTCAAAAGTGGGCCCTAAAATTTATTATTAAATAAGGGTGTTGTTTTAATTTTTTTCGTTTTTTAATTATTCTTTAACCAAATGACCTGCGGTAAAAATTTGGGACGGGTTTTCTGAGGGAAATTTAAATTTCCACGCTTTTGATGTTGCTATAGGGGGCCCCGGCCCCCCCTTTTTTTTAGATGTCGTAACTTTTTTTAAACTTAGAATTTGACCTGTTTATTAAAGAATAAGTTTCTTTAAAACCATCTGCATCAAAAAAGTATATTTTATTTAAGTCCTAGAGCAGGGTTCCGAGATAAACACACTTTAAAGGATCCCCAATTTTTTTTGAAAACTGAATTTTAATTCTTTCAAACTTTGCATAGTGATAATTCTTAACACGATGATCAAAGGTCTTTCAGGGCAAAAGGAAAACGCCTCCAACCCCCTAAAATCACCCTCAAAGGTCCCCAATTCCCCAGTGACTTTTGGGGTGATTTTGGGGTTGGAAAGGCGTTTTCGGGTTTTGTCCCTAAAATTTTTGATCCCGTGTTAAAACCCTTGCAAAGTTTAAAATTGGCCAAAATTCATTTTCCATAAAAAAATTGTGGGATCTTTAAAAGTTTTTTTATCTAACGCCCTAGACATTAAATAAATTAGCTTTTTGATGCGATGGATTTTAGTCATTATTTTTTAATAAACAGGTCAATATTCTAAACTAAAAAAGTTACGACATCTAAACAAGGGAATAGGGTTTCATCAAAAACGTACAGGGTCCCTTTATAGGTCATTTGTTAAAATAAATTAAAAAAAAAGGGAAAATTAAAACTTTTCCCATTTAACTAATCTTTTGGACTTTATATGAACTTTCGACAAAATTGTAGGAATGCCTCCTTCCATAAGTAACACCCTGTATAAAATTGTAGGGTTTTTTCCATATTATCTTTTGAAATTATCAGTGAAAAAATATCGCAATAAGAAAATGAAAAAATATAGGCAACTTTAACTTTTTTAAATGAAACACCCTATATATTATGCGCTACAACGAAAGATCTTTTTTTTCTGATTTCAAATATATATACATTGATGATATTAGGATAAACTATTTTTGAGATATTTCAGGTTAAATTATTATTAAATTACAAAAAAGTTTTATATTACACTCAAGAAAGCCATGGAAACAATAAAATTGTAATGTTGCTGAATTAGAAAGGGATTTCTTTGGACCAATGATGTTTATTTTTGTGATTAAACATTCTTGCTAAAGTGAAGAAATACTTGTCGGTAAATAGAGTTTTATTTAAAAACTTTGGATCCTGCTGCATAAACCTAGCTATTTCCAATGCATACTTAGGTCGGTCCTGCATGTTTTGTTCAGGAAGATTCTGAACGAACATAAATTTATAAGGATAAAATTTGTAAAATTTTAAGGTTAAATAAATTTTATAATCTGTTTTATTAAGTTCAAATGCCGCAGCCGAGATTGATATTGCATGATTTACTAAAATTATTAAAAGTAGTTAGTGCTAGTCCCATAGAAAAAATATAATAATTATCGTGAAAAAACGAGGATATCCAAAACTTTGTTTTCATTTCGTGCTGCAGTCCTTTTCTTCATTTTAAAGCTTTTAATAGTATCTATAGATGGTACCCTTTGTTAAGGATATAATAAGTATAATTCCCTTTGCACTGTCGTCACATTATTATTGTTGCCATAAAAAAGACGCATAATAGTGATTTTTTGTTCTTCTGAATAGCCCATCGACAAAAAAGCAATACAAACTACTTTTAATAGTTGAAATGATAAATTTTAACTTTTTACAATAATAATACGTCAAATTTATTAAATTTTTTTATTATTTTCATAGCTTCCTTGATACTAATATGATTTTTTTTTAATTTATTTATATTTTAAGCTTAAATATCTCAAAAATGGTTCATCCAAATATCATCAATGTATATACATTTGAAATCAGAAAAAAAATCTTTCGCTGTAGCGCATAATATACAGGGTGTTCCATTTAAAAAAGTTGAAGTTGCCTATATTTTTCCATTTTTTTATTGCGATATTTTTTTACTGATAATTTCAAAAGATAATATGGAAAAAAATACCTACAAATTTTATATAAAACATTTTTTTCTGTTTTCAAAAATAAAGGCTCCAGAAGCCACGTAAATATAATCAAAGACCCTGTTCATGTACATAACATGTTTAATTATTTTGTACAATTCGTTAAAAGATTTTTTAGTAATTAGACAGCCACAATGCTCATAAATTGAACGAATTGGAACGGGATAGGATGATTCTGAAATCAGCCGTAGCGAAACGAATACAAAATCTAAAATTACACAACACCTCATATAAGGATAGGTTAACGTCATTCTAAGTTCGAATGAAAATGCTCGCGGTCCAGAAATAGATCTGGAAAGAAAAGCACGACGAGAATAACTGGCAGTTGTTTTTGTTTGGATTCGTCATACTAACCTAGATCGTTCAGCCGTGAAAATATTAATTATTTTGAGTAACGTGAAATACACACACAGGTAAAACATATTTGAATGTTCCCCCCCTGGCACCCAGTTTTTTTCCTTGATATTTAAAAGAAAAATGAACTAGTTTATTAATTGTATTTATTTTATAACTTAATTTTGTACAAAGTTTTAGAACCCTATATTTGTTATACCTTACTAGTTTAGTCGAGATGTGTGTTTCCTGCAAAAAATAGTTAGAAGGCTGAGAAAGGCGTCTTAAGGATTTTTTCTGCAAATAAAAATTGCAATTGATATTAACAAAAAACGAAAAAAAAAACATTTTGATTTTTGATGATAACTTGAAAACCATAAGAGATAGTGGAAATTACAAAAAAGCTCCTTAAAGAAGAGAAAATTTCCGATAAAAAAGTTTAAACTAGCGGAGTTCTATCTCCATTATTTATAATTTTAATTTTACGCAGAAAATGGTCCTCCACGCGACATTTTTGGTTGCGCGCTCAGAGTCAAAACCGAGTACGTCACACTAAAAAATTCTTTTTGGGCTATTAAATATTTATCTTTTTTTTAATTATGGTGTATTCATAACACTTTAAAGAATTTATTTTCGTTGAAAATTTAACCTAAAGTTAATTTTTCAACAAGTTAGATAATTGTCAATTAACAAAATTATTTCGAACTTTTGTCCTCATTGTACAGGCTTTTCCCGTTTAATTGCGCACCCCTTTAAAATCTTTATTTTTATAGGTAGAAAAAAATAGTTTATATGAAAGTTGCAGGATTTATCATGAAGATTTTCATGGTGTAAGATAGAAAAACAAATGATGATCGGAAAATTAACAAATCACTATCAACTTCGTTATTTTAAATGAAACTCCCTGTATATGATTGAAAATTCAAATTCTGCTAATCTTCCTTTCAAATATATATATATATATATATATATATATATATATATATATATATATTATATATAATATATATATATATATATATATATAATTATGTATTTAATAATATTTATATTATAAAATATGTTCTTATTTAAAGCCATAGTTAGCCATGGATACAACCCAAAATGACAAAAATTGACAGAATTCAATTTTTGTTTGGTTTCCAAGACGAACCATGGCTAACGCGCCTTAACTTTGCCAAACTTTGGGTTGTATCCATGGCTAACTATGGCTTATAAGAACAGATTTTAAATTCAAATAACTTGCAACTTTTTATGGGAAAATTATATATTTAAAAAGGGGAAAGATTAGCAGAATTTGAATTTTCAATCATTAGGGGGTGTTCCATTTAAAATAACGAAGTTGATGTGTTTGTTAATTTTCCGATCATCATTTTTTTTTTATCTTACACCATGAAAATTTTCATAAAAAATCCTCCCCTTTTAAAAAACTTTTTTTTTTATCTATAAAAATAAAGATTTTAAAGGGGGGGAATTATAGGGGAAACCCCTGTACATTAAAAAAATTGCTTAAATTATTGTCGTTTGAATTTATTGCTTCGTGAAGCCCTTTTTATATAGGGTGTTACTTAATGGATGTCAAAAATTAATTTAATTCAATTTTCAAAAGTTATATAAATCCCTAAAATGTTTTTTTAAAGATACAGGGTTTTAAAAAATTTTTAATTTTTTGCTTTCTTTTTTTTAATTATTCTTAAAAATGCCCTGGCGGAAAATTTTTGGGTCTGGGGTTTTTGGGGGAAAAATTTAAATTGCCATTTTATTTTTGTTTTCTACTTTTTTTCCCTTTTAAAATTTTTATAAAAAAAAAAAGTTTAAAAAAAAAATTTTGGGCCCCAAAAAATTTTTTTCCCATTGTAAAAAAAAAATTTTTGGGAAAAAAAAAATTCCCTTTTTTTTAAAAATTTTGGGTTTTGTTTTTAATTTTTTAAAAAAAAACGGCCCAAAATTTTTTTTTTTTTCGGGCTATCAAACTTAAATAAAGTATACATTTTTATCATGAATATAACTTTTTTTAATAAAGGTAAATTTAGCTTAAAAAAGTTAAAATTTAAAAAATAAAGGCCAATCCTTAGTAGCAACATCAAAGCGTGGACAATTTAAATTTTTGTTCCTCAAAACTTGGTATAAAATTTTAATTTAAAACCGCTGGTACATTTGGTTAAAGAAAATAGAAAAACGAAGGCCAAAATTAAAGATTATAAATCCCTTTATCTTAACCATTTTATGACCGCACCTTCATATAAACTTTTTCTACTTAAAATCGCAGAATGCCCCTTCAAAAAAAATGAAATTATTCTTTAAAGTAACCCCTTTTTAAACATACTTAACAAGATAATGCTATAAAAATTTTAAAAAATGTAATTCTTTGTTTATAATAATTTTATAACTTTGACAAAAAATGAAAAATCAAAGTAATATTGTAATTGTAAACATGTAATATTTATTTTTGTTCTGAAAATAGTCTAATAAATATGTTTCGTGTATTCGAAAGGCTCTAAAAATTTCGCATTTAAAACATGTTGCCTGTAAGAAACCGCATTGATTTATTTTTACTGTTGTTGGACTTAAAAATGCCCTCCACTTCGTATCGGGCACTTGTTGTCAAACAACAATAAAAATTAATTTATGAAGGTTCTGCAGACACGTTAAAAATCAAAAAAATTCAGCGGAAATTTTACGTTGCCTAGACAACGTGGTATTTCCACTTATAAACACAGAACAAGTTTGTTTGTATTGTCAATTAGAAACGTCAAAATCAGTCAAAATGAGTCGATTTGGTCATGTACACGATGAAGAAATAGATAAAGTAATTAAAAATACGATTTCAGTTATAGTTTTGATTATGTTGCATGAAATTAAAAATTGCATGACAAAAAAAAAACATTTCAATAGTATAATACTTCCATATTTCTCCATTCTAGAAACATTCTCCCTAAATACCACTCGTGCATAAAAATTAACTAGATAATTTTCATTCAAGCTTGTTATACAAATAACAAGCTTTTATGAAAATTATCGGTAATTTTTGAGCACTCGTGGTATTACCCCCGAAAATTTTCGGGCATTTCGAATGCACTTAACAATTTACTACAAATAATATAACAATAATTTTTATGGAAGCGCATCTTCGAAAAATTATTGAGCAATTTAAAATATTTTTTGATCACTATCCTGGTTTTTAACGTAGATTTATATTTTAAAATAAAAAATACATCACTTTATTTAAAATTTCAAAGTGACTCCAAAAAAAGGGCGATAAAAAAAAGGTCAATAACGTAAAATATGTATGTAAAATTTCTTATAACGTATTCTGTGAGAAGTAGCTACTACGACAAGCACTAATTCTAGGACTAAAAAAATGTAACCAATGAACCAATGATCTCACAAAGGTATTTACCTTTTTGTTAAAACAATGGATCGGAATGAAATAGGGTTTTTGTATCTAAAACCAAAATTCCCTAGGCTAAGGGAAGCAAAAATTAAAGAGGGCATATTTTTGGGTTCACAAATAAGAAACATAATAAAATATGACCTATTCGATAATCTCTTAAATAAAACTTGAAGTGCCTTTAAATCAGTCCTAGCAAATTTTCTAAACTAAATTCAAAATTTTAAAACAAATATTGTAAGTTTTTAAAAATTTACTTTCTGGACTCTCACCTCGATTTTTTCCCCGATAACTTAGGGGCTGTAAGGGACAAATATGGAGAATAGTTTTACAAAAACATTTTTGCCTTGGAAAAAGGATATCAAGGCACATGGATTGCACTTTACTTGCGAATTGTTGCTAAAAATTGTCAAAGCATTATTCAGAAACCCAGTAACGCCGTAAATCATCAAGACCAATATTCTGAGGTACATGAAGATTAATAATAAAATTCGCATATCGTTATAGAAACTATAAGGGATAAAAAAATCTAATTTTCAACTTTTTTGGCAAATTTTTGATAATAATCACTTTATTTTGTACAAATCATCAAAAAAATAAATAAATAAATAAATAGTGTAATCAAGCAATACTTACTTTCAACGTCCCTAGCGCTAAGGTCTGCCTAAAAAGAAAAAAATATATTAATACTAAATAACTTTATAATCGTTTTTTATTAAAAATAATAAAAAAAATAATCAAATATTTCAATGCGGTAATTAAGAGAAAGTACAGATCAAACATGTTACAGAAATTTTACATTGGACGGCACAGTTAAGACTACAAGTATACAGGAAAACAGTTGTGGATAAAAAATAGGTGTTTTTTATATACAGTGGCAGAAAAAATATTTGGATAATTTTTTAAAATTAATATTTTAAGTTAGAAATTATCATTTATAATTTTTTATTCAGAGGCAATTTGCCTTAGAGCATCACTATTTTACCCGTTGCAAACATAAATTTCTGCGTTTAAATTTGTTATTAAAACTGTAAGCAAAGTAAGACCGCAAAATAAGCTCGTGTTTCAATTAGCTATAACTTTAACTTGAATTAATAAAATGAAGCGAACGGTAGCCAAAATTTTTGTCTGTCCATAAACTTCTGCAAAAAGCCATATTTCTTGTTACATGGGCTATACATTTCTTTAATTGAAGGGTTATTTAACCCCCTTATTGTTGCACTACGCACGTGGAAAAAATAGAAAGTTTGTAAAATTTTGCTAATTGCCTAAAAAATAAGTACAAATATAGACTTTATTACTTTTTGGATCTTAGGCAAGTAATAAACCAACGGTCTGGTAATCTGTAACTGGCCAACTTTTTTTGTAATAATTTTTTTTTCTTATTTTTTTTTCATTGATGTATAAGACATAAATACCATGTTTTACTATTCAAAGGAGTTTTGATCAGTAGAATATAAAAATTTAAGTCTGGCACCCCTATTCTTGACAAAACTGTTTGCCAGACCACCCTCAAAATATTCATTGCAATGATAAATTATCTATATGATGTATAAGATAAAATTAAACGTCAAAATTGTTGGTTTTTGTCCCATTTTTAAAAAGAATTGGTCTGGCACATTAATGCTTGACCAAAATTCTACCAGACCCCGATTAAAAAAGTCCTTTGTTGCTACTCGTTAAGCGTGAGTTTTTTTTGTTTTACTCTATTAATTCTCGAATTTTTTAATGATTTTTTGATTATTTCTTATTGTGTGATAAAGTAATAAAAAATGTTATTTTATCTCTACACTAAAGGAAAACGAAATGGTTTTATAGTTTTTTGAAAAGCTGTAACATAGTACTTGTGCAAGATGCTCTTTTTTCTTATTTCAATAAATAAACAACAGTTTTTAAATGCACCAGCAATAAAAAGTAATATTTTTTATTTGTTGCCAGCTTCGTTAAAAATAGATCATTTTATTTTTCTTATTCAATGGAAACATTAATAAGTATAGATATTTATGACTTAAAAACACAAGCTTTAAGTCAAGTATTAATGTGCCAGACCAATTCTATTCAAAAGAGGGATAAGAACCAAACATTTTGACGTTTAATTTTTTTTATACCTCATATAGAAAATTTATCATAGAAATAAATATTTTGAGGGTGGTCTTGCAAGCAGTTGTGTCAAGAAAATGAGGGGTCAGACTTACATTTTTTTATTCTACTAATCAATACTCCTTTGAATGGTAAAAGATCGTACTTAGGTCTTCTCATCAATTTAACAAAAAATTAAAAAATAATTTATTCAAGAAAATAAAAATTGGTAAAGTATTAATGTGCCAGACCAATTCTATTCAAAAGTTGGGAAAAACGAAAAATTTTTATGTTTAATTTTCCCTTATACCCTGTATAGAAAATTTATTATTGCAATAAATATTTTGAGGGTGGTATGGCAAAGAGTTGTATCAAATATAGTGTTTATTTATTACAAAGTACGGTTAAAAACTGATTTATATCTACTATAGTGACCTCGTTTTGCCAGACTTAATTTTTTATAGTCTGCTAATTAGACTCCTTTGAATAGTAAAACATTGTACTTATGTCTTAAACATCAATTTAACAATAAATTAGAAAAAAAATGTTAAAAAAATTGGACAAGTTACAGATTGCCAGACCGTTGGTTTATTACTTGTCTAATATCCAAAGAGTAATAAAGTCTATTTTTGTACTTATTCTGGTTCACTATTACTGGTTGAACTATTACATGAATTAGATCGTTTTTAAAGTATTTTTGCCTTTTGAATACGAATTGGTTGTCAGTTCTATTTAGAAAAATGAAGAATTTCTAGAAGTAATGGGAACTGCAAATGCGACACATGGGTTCTGACGTATTTTTGCCTGCTAAAGTTTATACCGACAAAATTTGAACTAAATAGTTGCATTTTATTAATTGTATTCAGGTTTGAAATGGGTAATATTTAGCCTACTTACACATTAGTTTTTATTTTTTGGACCAAAATGTAATGTTTTGCGTAGGCAGAATGGAAATAGAAATAGAATAGATGGAATTTAACTGACATAATTACACAAACAGATTGATATTTGGCATAAATCCAACTTAAAAATTACGAAGTTTACAACACAGGTTAAAATTAAATTTTTGTGAATTTTTAATACAAAATTAAATATTTAAAAAAATATTTTTAAACTGCATTTAGTGACATTATTTTGGTGGCTGCGGGATTTAAGAAAAACCTCAAGTAAGCAAAATGTATATGATATGCATGTGATAATTCGCACAAAGATTGCAGCAATATTTACGTAAGATAATTGATTGTTCATTGGTTTAAAAGTAGGATCCATGTTATAGTAACGAGTAAAAAAAAATAATTTTATCTCAAAGCACATAAAATCTCTTCCTTTGCCCATTAAAAAACCATTTTCTAAATGTTATTTTTTAAAATAAAAAAAAGTTTGCTCTTAATTGCGATTTAAATTTACGATGTTGCTGTCAAAGACAGCTTTGACGTCAGACCAAAACAGCTTGTGGTGACACCAGTCCCGCTGAGCTGAAATATTAGTTTTTTTTTCTGTTAATTTATTTTATTTAAAGCAAAAACAGAAAATTTAACGCGTTTCTTTATGCCGATTTAAGATTTAAGGGTATAGTCGGAATTATTTCCATTTGTAATAATGTCATTTTTATTTATCTTTGCTTAGTATATTTCAAACAGCGGTGACAACAAGCTTTTGAAAAAAATAGTGTTCGATGATTATTCAATTTTTATATTTTGGTTATGTAAAGTATCCGCCACTGTCAATCCAAAAACATTGTTGTATCAACTTGTTGTCGAAAGTTATTTCGAAAAGGTGTAAATGATGCCGAGAAAAAGATATAATAGGTATAATGAACAATCGCAGCTGATAATTTTAAATATCTTGGCTTTTTTCAACTGGAAAAGAAACATGTCCGAAATGGAGTCGCACTTCAAATTGGGAATGTAATACAGCACTGGGATGCAAAAAAAATTGAGCCCAACAACAATCACAAATATAAAAAAGGGAATAAAATTAGACCAGAATGTCTTTTAAGCAAAGGCCACAAACACTAAAGTAACAACATTTTTTAAAAATATAATTGGGGACACAATTTTTTTTATGTACGCCAAAAAAATTAACATTGGCAAAAATAAGATATAACTTCAGGGAAAAATTTATATTTTGAGTTTTCCACGAACTTTAGAAGATGAATTTAAAAGTATATACTTCAAGGAAGAAATCAAAAGAAAATATTTAAGGACTTGCCAGATATTGTTTATAAAATAGGTTTTACTGAAGTTTTCATTTGACGAGACATGGACCTTTAGCAAAGGATCATTTTGTAGTGGCTGTTAAGATGACACCAAGTACACGGATTAAAAAAAACCTTTTCTAGTTGAAAAAAAACTAATATATTTAAAATTGTCATCTGCGTTTGTTTAATATTTATAATTAATTATAATAATTGTTAATTGTTATTAAGTTTGTTAATAAATAAAAACTACAAGATTATTTTTTTTTATTTGTTAATTATTGTTTGAGAAAACATCTGGTAAATAATCATGATTACCGACTTTTTGAACCAATGAAAACATTTCTTGATATTGTAACCATGGTTACTGACTTTTTGAATGACTTTATTTCTTTTTTTTTTGAGGTATTTTTGTCAAACAAAAATTAAAAGATTCTAGTATTTTACTTTTAAATAAACAAATTAAAAGTCCTAATCCACTAATTGAAAACCAAGATTGTTTCAATTTCCGTATTAACACCGCTTCATTCTTTTTTCGAGATATAGTATTTAAACTTAGTCGCAGTGACCTGGGGTCGATCAGACATTGTAAATATCGGGGGTTTTCCGACTTAAGGTCTATTTGATAAGCTTTGGGTTTAAATTTAAAAAAAATCCAAAGATTTTACTAATTGCCACTGTATAAATACACAAAAAACAAAAAGCACAAAAACAAAATAGACGAAACACAACGGTACTATTAGGGACACCTCACAATTGCGGACAAGAGACAATTTAAATTCACATAGATATATCACCAATTTCAAGTACCTCCGGAACCTAAACGTCCTAAAAATCCTACAAAAATAAGGTTCTTTTAAATGACTTTTAATATGTGTACCCACACGGAGTACTTAAAAGACATTAAAAGTAAGGAAAGCAGTACTATTTTCGTTTTGTAGACTTTTCTTTTCCAGTACTTGACAGCTTTGACGTAAGCCGGCTCCCCTACGGTTATTTTGGGCAAAGGTATCTCGGGTGCGGTGTAGGTGGTTTTCGCAGCTTCGTCGACTTCAGCTGCAACTCTTTTGATAAACTCTTGCAGGTCACTCGATATATCGACTGATATTTTGCGATCGAGCACTGATTCGGTTTCGGTTTCGAGGTATGTAGCCATCGCTTAAATGATTTTCGATTGCATAAAGGCTTTTGATAGTGCAGGTGGTATGCAAGGGACTTTTAGTGAAAAATTTAATTAACGAGCTTTCGAAATATTTTTTTTTTCCTCAGGCTCAATAGGGAAAAAAAAAAAAACATACAAAAAAAAAAAGGGCAAGTTTTTCCCTTTTTTGGGTATATTACAACTAAATGCATTATTTGAAGTTGGTAACATCAACAACAGCTGAGTTTTACAATAAAAAAGGGGGAAAAAAAAGGTTTTTGAAAAATTCATATTAATTTACTTAATAATTAAGCTGATTTTTTTTAAAAAAATATTTTAATTGTTGTAAAATGTAAGACTAGTACAGAATGGTTTTTCCGATACCACTTTATTTATTCGTTTGGGGTTTTTTTCCCCCCTTTTTTTAATTTTTAATAGTATTTATTTTAGTTGTTATTTTTTGGAATGGAGTAAAGGTCCGGGCATATCTGGTTTTAAAATTAAGATATTGTTAACTTAACGGGAAGATAGATTTTCTTATGTCTGAATTTTACGTAATATGCAAAGTTAAAAAATTAGTGATGGTAAAAAATTAAACAGTAAATTTGTATTTCTTAATGATCAGGAGCTCTCATCTCCACAGGGTTTTGGGGTTATTTTTTTTTTTTTTTTAAAACCATCACTAATTTTTCAACTTTGCATATTACGTACACATTCAGACATAAGAAAATCTATCTTCCAGTTAAGTTAACAATATCTTAACTTTAACCTAGATATGCCCGGACCTTATACTCGCATTCCAAAAAATAAAAAATAAATAAAAAATTTTAAAATTTAAAAAAGGAGGAAAAAAAAAACCCCGAAACGAAAAAAGGGGGGGATCAAAAACCATCCATTCTGTACTAGTCTTACATTTAACAACAATTAAAATATTTTTAAAATGTATCAGCTTAATTATTAAGCTTTTAATATGAATTTTTAAAAAACTAAATGATATCCTGTTACCATACATTGTAAAACTCAGCTGTTGTTGATGTTACCAACTTCTAAATAATGCATTTAGTTGTAAGTATACCTAAAATTGAGAAAGACCCCCCTTTTTTTTTGATTGTTTTTTTTTTTTGTTTTCCATATTGTAGACCTGAGGAAAAAAAAAAAATATTTTCGAAAGCTCGTTAAACTAAGAAGTGTTTCACTTTAATTAGCCCTCTCCTGGACCGATACCCAAGAAATTTAGTACCTTTGTTGTTTAACTGGTCGGCCAAGACTTCCTCCCCCTTTTATTTTATATATATATATATATATATATATATATATATATATATATATATATATATATATATATATATATATATATATATATATATATATATATATAAAAAAAAAAAAATTTTAATATATATATATATATATTTAAAAAAAAAAAAAAAAAAAAAAAAAAAGAAAACCAACCTAAAAATGCAAACTTTGTGTTTCCCCCCCTTTTGTATTTTTACCAATACTTTCAGTTAAATTAGTGTTTCCAGATAACCTTTTTTTTTATTAAAATTTTTTTTTTTGTTTTATGTACGGGGGCAAAGATATTTCGAAAATACACCCCCAAAAAATCTAGGAGGGGATTTCTCATTAAAAAATTTTTTTTAAAAAAAGTTGCCATACCTATAGTTCCGAAAAAAAAAGTTTTTATGATACGGGTTTTTTAAAAAAAAAAAATGGTTTATTTTGTAATTATTTTAAATACCCCATAGCCCATTTTTTAAAAAAAAATAATTTTGAAAAAAATGTCCCCTACTGATTTTTTTTAAAAAATTTTTAAAATTTATTTAGATTAAGCAATTGAAAATACAACTTTTTTGTATTTTGATTTTTTTCCCCCATCTTGTTTTTTTTTTTTGGGGAAAAAAATTTAAAATAATTCATTGCAGGTCTCTAAAGTACCTACGCAGAATTTGAGAAAATTGAATAAAATTAAAAACTTATTAGTTGAATAAAAACTAAAAAAATTTTAAAACCCCCAAAAAAACAAAAAGAAATTCAAAACCAAAAAATTTAGCTTATAATTTTTTTTTCCCACAGAGACATCTGACTGGGACCCAAAAAAGGCCAAATATTTTGTTTTTTTTGATTAAAAAAATGTAAAATAGCCAACTTGTGCAATCCGAAAATCTAAAAAAATTTTTAAGTAAGACACAAGAAATAGGACAATGCTAATTAAAGACCTTAGATATTGGTTCGTTTTTAAACGTCTTTTTTTTAATATTTTAAAAGGGTTTTTGGGGTTTTAAAAAAATTTAACCCAAAAAAATGAAAAAAACTATAAAAGGCCCCTCCCCCCCTTGTTTTTATGATACAGTGATTAATGTTTTTTTTTTTTTTTTGTTTCACATTTTTCGAAAACTCATGGAGATATTAAGATGGTTTTTGTACACGAAAATGTTTAAATATAGGTCAATTTTTCATTACAAAATTGTTTTTTAAATTTAGATCAGGGCGTTCGTACTGGTAAGTACTTATTTTTAGCGAAAAAACTGTACGCCACGGGTTTTTTTTAAAAAATTTGTATTGCTTTCTTCGCCAGTTTAATTATGCTTAAAAAATACATCTTGGACTTTTTCGTTCTGATTAGTTTTCGAAATAAAACTAAAAGTACACTTAGCTGTTTTATGTTTTATTTATAATTTTTTAATTTTATTTCTACTAATTTTCAGGAATAATGTATTTGATTTTAACTTTAGATCAAATGCTGAAAAAAAACTTTCCCCTGCTGTTTAAAACGCATTCAAATATTTCTTCTGTCCCTTCAAAAAAATTTTTTAGGTCTCTGGCAAAAAAACTTATACGGTTACGGATTAATAAATTAATTTTTATTTCGAAAACGGTAAGTCAGGACGACAAACCCCAAAAAGGTACTTTTTAAGCAGAATTAAACTGGCTTTTTTAAAAAAACAATACTATTTTTTGGGAAACCAGTGACGTACAGTTTTTTTTCGCAAAAAAAAAAACTTACCGGCATAAACGCCACTGATCTAAGTCCCCCTTTTTAAAAAAATTTTGTACATGTAAATGTGACCTATAATAATACATTTTTTGGGGGAGCAAAACTTATCTCAATATCTCCAACGGTTTTCGAGAAATGTAAAAAAAACTTTAAAAAAAAGGGGGAAAAAATTTAAACACCCCGTATCATAAAAACAAAGCATTTTCGGACTCATGTTTATATAAACTTTTTTTTCATATTTTTCCCTGGGGGGGAAACTGCCCCCAAATTTTCCTCACAACATTCTGTAACACCCTGTATACGTTAAAATAAAAAAAAAAATTTTTTGCATTTTAGTAACAACAGAATAACTTATATAAGAAATTTGCAAGTTAAATCAGAAAAAAAAAAAAAACAAATACCATATATGCCAAAAAAACAATGAGTTGATATTCCAACAAACCCTGGCGTTTATAACTATTTTTTACACATAAAGTAAAAGGGGAAAAAAAAAAATTTAAAACTGTCGTTACTAAAAATAAAAAAAAAAGTTCTAATGTTACATTTGTTCATTTTGGGTTTTTTTTTTCTTTCATTTAAATATATTTCTGAAATATTCTGTCAGGTTTTACGGTAAAAAAAAAACATGACGGATTTTTTACATTTTCTTTTCAATATAAAAAAAAAAAAAAAAATGGCCCTGTTACTAGATGACCATGGACAATACCGAAAATTAACCAATCAGTGAAAAGGGGAAAAAAGTCCAAAATATCGCTAAGAAAAAACATGCAACACAATCATCAAAAAAAATCCCCTTTTTTAAAAATGCAAAACCCCCAAAACGTCCACTATTACCGCCTGCACTATTTGGGGGGTTTGCGAAGGCTTTCGACACTGCGGGCAACGTGCC
>JAHBCN010011415.1:0-29154 GCA_019359885.1 Listronotus oregonensis | reverse complement strand
CCCTTATCCCGAATTTCGAAAAAAACTCTATCTTTGATTAAAAATTGGGGTATTCATTTATTTAAAAAAATTTACTTTAAAATAAATAACCCTAAAAAATGTTACGACAATTTTAAAAAATTGTTTATAATTACAATTCAAAAGAAATTTCGAAACAAATTTGTTAATTTAAAAATTTTAACTTGTTAAAAAATTAACTTTAATTTAAAATTTTTTTAACACGAATAAATTTTCTAAATTTTTAAATACACCAAAATTTTTTTTAAAATTTTTCATTTTTTTTGATCCCTTTAAAAAAATAATTATTTAGTGTGACGCACCGTTTTTGACTCGAGTGCGCACCAAAAATGACGTGGGGGGCCCCATTTGCAGCTTTAAAAAAAATTTTAATAAGGGGTAGAGTTTGGGGTACTTTTTTTGGAAAATTTTTCCCACAAGAATTTTTTTTGCATTTTCCGCTATCTTTTAGGGTTTTTTGAGTTTCATCAAAAATCGAAATGGTTTCCCGTTAAAAAAATTGCAATTTTTATTGGCAAAAAAAACCTTAAAATTTTCCCAGATCTCATTCAAATGATCTATGCTCATATCTCGAAATAAATTTTTTATCAAGTAGTTTCATAGAAAGTACAGGGTCTTTGATTATATTTGTGGTTCGAGGCTTTTATTTTTAAAAAAAAAAAATGTTTTATATAAAAATTGTAGGGTTTTTCCATATTATCTTTTGAAATTATCAAAAAAAAATATCGCAATAAGAAAAGGGAAAAATATAGGCAACTTTAATTTTTTTAAATGAAACACCTGTATATTATGGCTACAACAAAAGTTTTTTTTTCTGATTTCAAATATATATTTTGAGGTATTAGGATAAACCTTTTTTAAATATTTCAGGTTAAATTATTATTAAATTAAAAAAAGTTTTATATTACTATCAAGAAAGCCATGGAAACAAAAAAATTGTAATGTTGCTGAATTGAAAGGATTTCTTTGGACCAATGATGTTTTTTTTTGTGATTAAAATTTTTGCAAAATGAAAAATACTTGTCGGTAAATAGGTTTTATTTAAAAACTTTGGTCCTGCTGCATAAACTTGCTATTTCCAATGCATACTTAGGTCGGTCCTGCATGTTTTGTTCAGGAAGATTCTGAACGAACATAAATTTATAAGGAAAAATTTTTAAAATTTTAAGGTTAAAAAATTTATAATCTTTTATTAAGTTCAAATGGGAGCCGAGATTGATATTGCATGATTTACAAAATTATTAAAAGTAGTTAGTGCTAGTCCCATAGAAAAAAAAAAAATAATTTCGTAAAAAAAGAGGATATCCAAAATTTGTTTTTTTTTTTGCTGCAGTCCTTTTCTTCATTTTAAAGCTTTTTTTTATTATGTGGTCCCCCTTTTTTAAGGGTAAATAAGTATAATTCCCCGCACTGTCGTCACATTATTATTGTTCCTAAAAAAAACGATAATAGTGATTTTTTGTTCTTCAATACCCATCGAAAAAAAGCAATACAAACTACTTTTAATAGTTGAAATGATAAATTTTAATTTTTTACAACAATAATACGTCAAATTTATTAAAAAAATTTTTTTTATTTTCATACCCCTTGATACTAATATGATTTTTTTAATTTATTTTAATTTTAAGTTAAATATCTAAAAAAGGTTCATCCAAATATCATCAAGTTTCTTTGAAATCAAAAAAAAAATCTTTCGCTGTACCATAATATGTTAATTTAAAAAAAATTAAGTTTCCTATTTTTTTCCATTTTTTTTGGGTATTTTTTTTCGAAAATTTAAAAAATAACTAAAAAAAACCTCAAATTTTATAAAAAAATTTTTTTTCGTTTTCAAAAATAAAGGCCCAGAAGCCAGAAATATAATCAAAGACCCTGTACATGTACATAACATTTTAATTATTTTGTAAATTGTTAAAAGTTTTTTGTAATTGGACAGCCACAATCTCAAAAATTTGGACGAATTGGAAGGGAGGGGATTTTTGAAATCAGCCGTAAAACAAACAAAATCTAAAATTACACAACACCTCATATAAGGATGGTAAACGTCTTTAAGTTCGAATAAAAATGTCGGGCCCAGAAATAGATCGGAAAAAAAGCACGACGAGAATAACGGCTTTTTTTTTGTTTGGATTCGTCATACTAACCTAGATCGTTCAGCCGAAAAAAATTTTAATTATTTTATAACGTGAAATACAAACAGGTAAAACATATTTAAATGTACCCCCTTTTTTTTTCCCTTGATTTTAAAAAAAAAATGAACTGTTTTTAATTGTTTTTTTTTTAAAAACAATTTTTGCTGTACAAAAAAAACCCTTCGGGGAGATGATCGCGTTTTTAAAAGGATTAGAAATTTTTAAAGTTAACGGGGGTTTAAAATTTTTTTAAAAAAACGTCATTTCGTAAAATTAAATGATTTTAGTAGGAACCGTAAAAATCTGACATTTTGTTAAATATTCTAAACGTTTTAAACTTTTAACAATTGCAAAGACCATTGCAAAATTTAATACGATCATCATTCCGTATATTTTTTATCCTTTTCAGCTATGAGAAGTGTGTTGCCTGCAAAAATAGTTAGGACCTTCGAAATATAAAGCAGTAGCTTTTTGACGAGAATGCAAAGGAAAGGGGTTTTAAATTTTTTCAGCCAATAAAATTTAATTTTATTAAAAAAAAAAAAAAAAAAAAAGAAGCCATTTGATGTTTGATGATCCCAAAAAAATTCAGAGATAATAAAATTTCAAAAAAGCCCCCCAAAAAAGAAGAAAATTTCCGATAAACTCCCGGAGTTTTTTTATTTTCCCTTTTTTTTTTTCTTTTTTTAAATTTTAAAAAAATTTTTGGGGGAACCACGGGGTTTTTTTTTTTTTGGGGTTTTTTTTGTATAATTTTTTTAAAAAGAAACGGGACAGAGAAAAAAAAAAATAAAAAAAATTTTTTCCCCATTGTTTTTAAAAAAAAAAAACCCGGGGCAAAAAAAAGGCTTTTAAATTAATAAAATTTTTATTTTGGGTTTAAATTCTTGGGGGAAAAAATTTGGGTAACCCCTTCAATTTTTTGGTTTTTTTTTTTTTTTTTTTTTTTGGTTTAGGTAAATTAAAAAAACTTTTTAATTTTAAAAAAAATTTTTAACCCAAAATTATTCGTTAAAAATTTTTGAGTATTTTAATAGAAAATTGAAAAAAATCATGGTGGCTTAAAAACAAATTGATATTAGAGTTTCCTAATAACGTTAATTATTACCTAAAATTGGTTGAAGTTTCATAAATGTTAAAAGTTTAAAAATTAAAAAAAATTGATTTTTTAAATTTAAAGGTTTTTAAAATTTAAATTTTTTTTAATTAAAAATAATAATTATTTACTAATTTTTTATAATATGCCAGACTAAGATTTTGTGTTAAATAAATCAATGTCAAAAATTTTTTTTCAACCACCTATATTTTTTTTCAATGTTATTGCTATTAAAAAAGATGGGAAAAAGAGTTTTCAAAAAAACTTTTAATTTTCAGGGGAAATTTGATAGTTAAAATTAGAAAAAAATTTGTTTTTTTCAGACTAACGACCTAAAAAAAAACAGGGGGTCGTATTTAAAAAAAGAAAAAAAAAAGTGCTATCAAATTTGAAGAGTTTGACACTAAATTTTGGACACCCGACAGTTCGAAATTTAAACCCAAAAATGACATAAGCGACTGATATCCCATTAAAAAATTCCTTTTTAACGTTAATCAAGCCCCATGGGGAATTTTTTTCAATTTTAAAAAATTTAAAAAAGTTTTTTTATTTTTTTTTTTTTCTGAAAAGTGAACCGATGTTGACAAAATTTTAGAGGAAGATAGTCGACTACAAGAGGTACCTAAAATATAAAAAATACACAGTGTTCCATTTAAAAAATGCACCATCGTGACGTCACACTTTTTGCGACACCCTGTATAACCAAAATTATTTTTCTGAAATGCACCGTAGGTTAAAGGTAACGTCTGCAAAATATGAAAATTTTTACAGTGAATAATAAATTCTACATAAGACTGGAGGTGAGCTGCAGGACCCTGTATATAATTTTAGTTTAACGGAAAATGGGCCTCTGCGCGACAATTTTGTTCGCGCTCGGCGTCAAAACCGAGTACGTCAAACCAAATAATTTTTTAGGTAAAAAATTTATATTTTTTTTAATTATGGTGTATTTAGAACACTTTAAAGAATTTATTTTCGTTAAAAATTTAACTTAAAGTTAATTTTTCAATAAGTTAGACAATTGTCAATTAACAAAATTGTTTCGAACTTTGTCCTCATTGTACTTTAAAAAAAATGCTTAATTATTTGTCGTATAAATTTTTCTCTTTTAAACCCCTTCCTATATGCATACCTAACAAAATAACGCAATAAGAGTTTAAAAAATTTTAGTCCTTTATTTATAATAATTTTATAACTTTGACAAAAAATAAAAAATCGGAATAATATTGTAATTGTACATATGTAATATTTATTTTTGTTTTGGAAATAGTCTAATAAATATGTTTCGTATATTTGAAATATTCTGAAAATTTTGCATTCAAAACGTTTTGCCTTTGAAAAACCATTAATTTATTTTCACTTTCACTTTACCGACACTTTTTTGTCAAACAACAATAAAAATGATATCAAAAAGGTTCTGTAGACAACAGTTTCACCGGAAATTTCGAATGCACTTAACAATTTAGTTTTTTGAAACCCATCTTAGAAAAATTATGGAGCAAAGCAAATTAAAATCTTCTTTGCCCACTGCCCTAGTTTTTAACGTGGATTTATATTTTAAAATAAAAAATACATCACTCCATTTAAAATTTCAAAGTGTCTCCGAAAAAAGGGCGAGGAAAAATAATAACGAAAAATTTAAATGGGTTTTTTTGATTATATTTACGTGGTTCTAAGTCCTTTATTTTTGAAGACAGAAAAAAGTTTTATATAAAAATTGTAGGTTTTTTTTCCATAATATCTTTTGAAATTATCAGAAAAAAATATCGCAATAAAAGGAAAAATATAGGCAACTTCAACTTATTTAAATGAAACACCCTATATATTATGCGCTACAACGAAAGATCCTTTTTTTTTTTAAATTATAAATATATATATATATATATATATATATATATATATATATATATATATATATATATATATATATATATATATATATATATATATATATATATACAAAAATTTCCCAAATTATACTACAATCTACTCAGTTAATTTCTAGATATTACGCAACTATTAAATTTAAATAATAATAATAAGAATAACATATTTAAAAAAAATTAATCAACAAATATACTTAAATATCTAAATGCTGCCACTTGTTACCAATACCATCAAATTGATACTCTACCATGAGAAAAACTTTAAAAAATCTCCGTAATTTTAATGCAGTGGATTAACATATATTTTGTTAATATACCATAGATGTCGCTATCGTGAATTGTTACAAAGAAATAAATTCCTTAATTTAAATTTAAAAAAAAAAAAACAAAAATAATACTCATAACGGCTGATGCCTTTTATTAAGAAATTTTAAATTTGTGTCGCTATGTTTGTAATATATGTATACAATAATCGTTTGAGTGATCGTTTGAAAATGTGTGTTTATGTTGAATTTTAACACTGACTACTTATGGAAATCTCTACTAATAAGGTAACTATATTAATTTTTGTAATTAGTCACAGCTCTATTGTGTTTTTCTCTTTGTATTGCAGACGTTCTGATGAAGGCCTCATACTAGAGAGCCGAAACGTTAATTTTAAAAACTATATTTTATTTAGAAAATTTTGTTTTATCTGCCTTTAAACCCAAGAAAACTAAATAATAAAACAATATACCTAAACAAGGCAAAGAAAAGAAACCACTTCTCTAAAATAATATATATATATATATATATATATATATATATATATATATATATATATATATATATATATATATATATATATATATATATATATATATATATATATATATATATATATATATATATATATATATATATATATATACATTGATGATATTTGGATGAACCATTTTTGAGATATTTTAGGTTAAATTATTAATAAATTACAAAAAAGTTTCATATTAGTATCAAGATAGCCATGGAAACAGTAAAATTGTTATGTTGCTGAATTTGGTGAGGGTTTTCTCTGGACCAATAATGTTTATTTTTGTGATTAAACATTCCTGCTAAAGTAGAGGAAGACTTGTCGGTAAATAGAATTTTATTTAAAAACTTTGGATCCTGCTGCATAAACCTAGCTATTTCCAATGCATACTTAGGCCGGTCCTTCATGTTTTGTTCAGAAAGATTCCGAACGGACATAAATTTATAAGGATAAAATTTGTAAAATTTTAAGGTTAAATAAATTTTATAATCTGTTTTATTAAGTTCAGATGCCGCATCCAAGATTATTAAAAAAATTTAGTGCTAGTCCAATAGAAAAAGTATAATAATTATCCTGAAAAACGAAGATTTTCAAAACTTTATTTTCATTACGTGCTGCAGTCCTTTTCTTCATTTTAAAGCTTTTTCGTCCAATAAACTTTCTTACCATGTATTTAATAGTATCTACAGATGGTACGCGTTGTTAAGGATGTAATAGGTAATATTCCATTTGCACTGCCGTCACAGTATTGTTGTTACTATAAAAAGACGCATAATAGCGATTTTTTGTTCTTCTGAATAGCCCATCGACAAAAAGCAATACAAACTACTTTTAATAGTTAAAATGATAAATTTCAACTTTTTACAATATCAATACGTCAAATTTATTAAAACAATTTTATTGGTTTCATAGCTTTCTTGATACTAATATGATTTTTTTTAATTTATTTATATTTTAAGCTTAAATAACTCAAAAATGAGTCATCCAAATATCATCAATGTATACATAATATATATTTGAAATCGGAAAAAATGATCTTTTATTGTAGCGCATAATATACAGGGTGTTCCATTAAAAAAAGTTGAAGTTGCCTATATTTTTTCATTTTTTTATTGCAATATTTTTTTAATGATAATTTCAAAACATAATATGTAAAAAATCCTACAATTTTTATATAAAACATTTTTTTCTGTCTTCAAAAATAAAGGCTCCAGAAGCCACGTAAATATAATCAAATAAAATGTACTTACTAGACGATTAAAAATCTATTAAATATTAAATTTCTTATAACGTATTCAGTGAGAACAAGTAGCTACTACGACAAGCACTAACTCTGAGAGTAAAAAAATATTACCAATGAACCGATGATCTCACAAAGGTACCTTTTTGTTAAAACAATGGATCGGAATGAAATAGGGTTTTTGTATCTAAAACCAAAATTCCCTAGGCTAAGGGAAGCAAAAATTAAAGAGGGCATATTTTTGGGTTCACAAATAAGAAACATAATAAAATATGACCTATTCGATAATCTGTTAAATAAAACTTGAAGTGCCTTTAAATCAGTCCTGGCAAGTTTTCTAGCTAATCATTAAAACAATATTGTAAGTAAAATTTACTTTCTGGACTCTCACCCCGATTTCTTCCCCGATAACTTAGGGGCTGTAAGTGACAAATATGGGGTATAGTTGTACCAAAACAATTTTGCCTTGAAAAAGAATATTATGGCAAATGGATTGCGAATTATTGTTAGAAATTGTTAAAGCATTCTTCGGAAACCCAGTAACGCCGTAAATCATCAAGACCAATATTCTGAGGTACATGAAGATTAATAATAAAATTCGCATATCGTTATAGAAACTATGAGGGATAAAAAAATCTAATTTTCAACTTTTTTGGCAAATTTTTTATAATAATCACTTTATTTTGTACAAATCATCAAAAAATAAATAAATAAACAGTGTAATCAAGCAATACTTACTTTCAACGTCCCTAGCGCTAAGGTCTGCCTAAAAAGAAAAAAAATATATTAATACTAAATGACTTTATAATCGTTTTTTATTAAAAATAATAAAAAAAATAATCAAATATTTCAATGCGGTAATTAAGAGAAAGTACAGATCAAACATGTTACAGAAATTTTACATTGGACGGCACAGTTAAGACTACAAGTATACAGGAAAACAGTTGTGGACAAAAAATAGGTGTTTTTTATATACAGTGGCAGAAAAAATATTTGGATAATTTTTTAAAATTAATATTTTAAGTTAGAAATTATCATTTATAATTTTTTATTCAGAGGCAATTTGCCTTAATAATATTTTGCGTACAGCATCACTATCTTACCCGTTGCAAACATAAATTTCGGCGCTTAAATTTGTTATTAAAACTGTAAGCAAAGTAAGACCGCAAAATAAGCTTGTGCTTCAATAAGCTATAACTGGAATTAAAAAAATGAAATGTATAGGACTCAAAATTTTTGTCTGTCCATAAATTTCTGCAAAAAGCCATATTTCTTATTAAATAAAAGGTTATTTAACCCCCTTATTTTTGCACTACGCACGTGGGAGAAATAGAATAATTTCTATTGCCCAAAAAAAATCTCTTCTTTATAGTCCAAGCGATAACCGTCGTAAAACCAGAATAAGTACACACAAGTGACCAGAATAAGTACAAAAATAGATTTTATTACTATTTGGATATTAGACAAGTGATAAACCTACGGTCTGGCGATCAGTAACTTGTTCAATTTTTTTATTTTTTTTTACTAGTTTTCTGTAAAATTGCTTTATAAGACATAAGTACAATATTTTACTATTCAAATTCGTTTTGATCAGTCGAATATGAAAATTTAAGCTTGGCACCCCTATTCCTGACACGACTGTTTGCCAGACCACCCTCCTCAAAATATGTATTGCAATGATAAATTTTCTATATAAGGTATAAGAAAAAATTAGGGGTCAAAATTTTTGGTTTTTATTTCACTTTCGAAACAAATTCTGCCAGGCCACAAGAAAGTCCTTTGTTACTACTCGATAATAGCGAGTCTTTTTGTTTTACTCTATTAATTCGTGAATTTTTTAATAATTTTTTGATCAAATCTTATTGTGTGACAGAGTAATAACAAAACCATTTTATTCCTACTCTGAAGGAGAACAAAATGGTTTTATAGTTTTTGGAAAGCTGAAACTTAGTATTTGTGATAGGTGCTCTTTTTTCTTCCTTTAGTTTAATAAATAAACAACATTTTTTAAAATCACCAGCATTTGAAATTAATATTTTTTCTTTGTTTTCAGCTTTAATACATATAAAGCATTTCATTTTTCTTATTCAATGAAACAATTAATTAATATAAATATTTATGACCTAAAAACACAAGCTTCACAATATGACATTTTTGACAGAATTATAATCCAATGTCAATTATGTTAAAAAAAACTTAAGCATAGCCACAAAGGACGAATTTTAATCAATATTAATGTGCCAGACCAATTGTTTTTAAAAGTGAGATAAATACCAAAAATTTTGACGTTTAATTTTTTTCTTATACCCTATAAAGAAAATTTATCATTGCAATAAATATTTTAAGGGTGGTCTGGCAAACAGTTGTGTCAAGAAACTTAAATTTTCATTATATTCTACCGATCAAAACTCCTTTGAGTTGTGAAACATTGTAACATTGTACTTATGTCTTGTACATCAATTTTACAAAAAAAAAAAGAAAAATAATTTATTCAGAAGAAAAAAAAGTGGTCAAGTATTAATGTGCCAGACCAATTTTATTCAGAAGTTGAAAAAAAAAAATTTACCTTTAATCTTTTCTTATACCTTATGTAGAAAATTAAATTAAATAAATATTTTGAGGGTGGTCTGGCAAACAATTGTATCAATAATAGACAAATGTTTATATTTTACTGATCAAAACTCCTTTAAATAGTAAAACATTGTACTTATGTCTTATACATCAATTTTACAAAAAATTAGGAAAAATAAGTTTTTAAAAAAAATGGATAAGTTACAGATCGGGTTTATTACTTGTCTAATATCCAAAAAGTAATAAAGTCTATTTTTGTACTTTTTCTGGTTCACCCCTTATTACGACGGTCGCCGCTTAAACTATTACATGAAATATATATTGTTTTCGAAGTATTTTGAACACTAATCCGTTGTCAATTTTGCTGCATCACCCTTCAATCTTAACAAATTGCTGAAAATCTTTAGAAAAATAAAGAATTTCAAGAAGTGACGGGATCTGCAAATGCGACACATGGGTTCTGACTTCTGACGTATTTTTGCCTTTAAAAATACGAATGCGTAGTTCTTTCTGGTTCATCACCCTTCAGTCCTTAAAAAGTTGCTAAAAGTCTTCAAAAAAATTAAGCGGTAGCAATTAATCTATTCCTCGCACTTGCCTAATGAAAAAATAAGGGGGTAGTTAACCCTTTTTTTATGGGGATGTATAGCTTCTAGAACAAAAAATCATGTTTTTTGGACAAGTTTATGACCAGACATAAATTTTAAACGTTTAAATAAGTTGCATTTTATTGCATAATTGCAAGTTAAGTTACAGGGGTTTGAAAAATAGGCTAAAACACCTTTTAGCCTATTTTATTAATTTTTATTTTTTGGACTAAAATGTGAAATAATTTACTGTGCTCCGTTTTGCGTAGGCAGAATGGAAATAGAAATAGAATAGATGGAATTTAACTGACATAATTACACAAACAGATTGATATTTGGCATAAATCCAACTTAAAAATTACGAAGTTTACAACACAGGTTAAAATTAAATTTTTGTGAATTTTTAATACAAAATTAAATATTTAGAAAAATATTTTTAAACTGCATTTAGTGACATTATTTTGGTGTCTGTGGGATTTAAGAAAAACCTCAATTAAGCAAAATGTATATGATATTATGTATGTGATAATTCGCACAAAGATTGCAGCAATATTTACGTAAGATAATTGATTGTTCATTGGTTTAAAAGTAGGATCCATGTTATAGTAACGAGTAAAAAAAATAATTTAATCCCAAAGCACATCAAATCTCTTCCTTTGCCTATTAAAAAACCATTTTCTAAATGTTATTTTTTAAAATAAAAAAAAAGTTTGCTCTTAATTACAATTTAAATTTACGATGTTGCTGTCAAAGACAGCTTTGACGTCAGACCAAAACAGCTTGTGGTGACACAAGTCCCGCTGAGCTGAAATATTAGTTTTTTTTCTGTTAATTTATTTTATTTAAAGCAAAACAGAAAATTTAACGCGTTTCTTTATGCCGATTTAAGATTTAAGGCTATAGTCGGAATTATTTCCATTTTTAATGATGTCATTTTTGTTTATCTTTGTTTAGTATATTTCAAACAGCGGTGACTACAAACTTTTGAGAAAAATTGAGTGTCGATGATTACTTATTTTTTATATTTTGGTTATGTAAATCCATGACAATCCAAAAACATTGGTGTGTCAACTTGTTGTCGAAAGTTATTTCGAAAAGTTTTAAATAATGCCGAGAAAAAGATATAATAGGTATAATGAACAATCGCAGCTGATAATTTTAAATATCTTGGCTTTTTTTAACTGGAAAAGAAACATGTCCGAAATGGAGTCGCACTTCAAATTGGGAATGTAATACAGCGAGCCGCAGATGCAACAAAATTGAGCCCAACAACAATCACAAATATAAAAAAATGGAATAAAATTAGACCAGAATGTCTTTTAAGCAAAGGCCACAAACACTAAAGTAACAACATATTTTAAAAATATAATTAGGGACACAATTTATTTTATGTACGCCAAAAAAAAATGTAACATTGGCAAAAATAAGATATAACTTCAGGGAAAAAATTTAATATTTTGAGTTTTCCACGAACTCTTTAGGAAGATGAAATTAAAAGTATATACTTCAAGTGAAGCAAATCAAATAAAAGAAAATATTTAAGGGACTTGCCAGATATTGTTTATAAAATAGGTTTTACTGAAGTTTTCATTGACGAGACATGGATCTTTAGCAAAGGATCATTTTGTAGTGGCTGTTAAGATGACACCAAGTACACGGATTAAAAAAAACCTTATCTAGTTGAAAAAAAACTAATATATTTAAAATTGTCATCTGCGTTTGTTTAATATTTATAATTAATTATAATAATTGTTAATTGTTATTAAGTTTGTTAATAAATAAAAACTACAAGATTATTTTTTTGTTATTTGTTAATTATTGTTTGAGAAAAACATCTGGTAAATAATCATGATTACCGACTTTTTGAACCAATGCAATACATTTCTTGATATTGTAACCATGGTTACTGACTTTTTGAATGACTTTATTTCACTTTTTTGAGGTATTTTTGTCAAACAAAAATTAAAAGATTCTAGTATTCTACTTTTTAAATAAACAAATTAAAAGTCCTAATCCACTAATTGAAAACCAAGATTGTTTCAATTTCCGTATTAACACCGCTTCATTCTTATTCGAGATATAGTATTTAAACTTAGTCGCAGTGACCTGTGTCGATCAGGCATTGTAAATATCGGTGGTTACCGACTTAGAGGTCTATTTGATAAGCATTGGATTAATTAAAAAAATCCAAAGATTTTACTAATTGCCACTGTATAAATACACAAAAAAAACAAAAAGCACAAAAACAAAATAGACGAAACACAACGGTACTATTAGGGACACCTCACAATTGCGGACAAGAGACAATTTAAATTCACATAGATATATCACCAATTTCAAGTACCTCCGGAACCTAAACGTCCTAAAAATCCTACAAAAATAAGGTTCTTTTAAATGACTTTTAATATGTGTACCCACACGGAGTACTTAAAAGACATTAAAAGTAAGGAAAGCAGTACTATTTTCGTTTTGTAGACTTTTCTTTTCCAGTACTTGACAGCTTTGACGTATGCCGGTTCCCCTACGGTTATTTTGGGCAAAGGTATCTCGGGTGCGGTGTAGGTGGTTTTCGCAGCTTCGTCGACTTCAGCTGCAACTCGTTTGATAAACTCTTGCAGGTCACTCGATATATCGACTGATATTTTGCGATCGAGCACAGACTCGGTTTCGGTTTCGAGGTATGTAGCCATCGCTTAAATGATTTTCGATTGCATAAAGGCTTTTGATAGTGCAGGTGGTATGCAAGGGACTTTTAGTGAAAAATTTAATTAACTATATTAATTTATCTTTTTGCCTTAGGACGTCCATAAATTACGTGAGGCATCTTTCAGGATTTTTTGATTCCCCACCCTCCCCAAATCTTAAGTGATATTTTTTTTAAATTCGGCTTTGATCCGTTGGATTATAATTTCGCAATGTTTTCATACTAGAAACATTTTCTACTTTCACGCAATTTTATACCGTTTTCTAGGTTCTAGAAAAAAAATTACGTGATACTTGCTAACACCCCCCCTCTGCCCCAAGTGAGATTAAGAAAGATTTAACTTTACCCCCATCCCCTTAAACACTTTACGTTATTTATGGATGCCCCCTTAAGCAAATTGATATTTATACTATTAAAGGTTATTTAAATTACAATATACCCAAAGTCGATAATTGAAAATATATTAATATTTATTCCTAGTGTCTCAAATTGATTAGATTCTTGTTGTTTTATATATATATATATATATATATATATATATATATATATATATATATATATATATATATATATATATATATATATATATATATATATATATATACAACAAAGGTACTAAATTTCTTGGGGTATCGGTCCAGGAGAGGGCTAATTAAAGTGAAACACTTCTTAGTTTAACGAGCTTTCGCAAATATTTTTTTCTTCCTCAGGCTCCAATATGGAAAACAAAAAAAACATACAATCAAAAAAAAAAAAGGCAAGTCTTTCACTGGGTATACTTACAACTAAATGCATTATTTAGAAGTTGGTAACATCAACAACAGCTGAGTTTTACAATGTATGGTAACAGGATATCATTTAGTTTTTGAAAAATTCATATTAATGTTACTTAATAATTAAGCTGATACATTTTAAAAATATTTTAATTGTTGTTAAATGTAAGACTAGTACAGAATGGATGGATTTCGATACCACTTTATTCGTTTCAGGGTTTTTTTCTCCTCCTTTTTAATTTAATATGTATTTATTTAGTTGTTATTTTTTGGAATGCGAGTATAAGGTCCGGGCATATCTAGGTTAAAGTTAAGATATTGTTAACTTAACTGGAAGATAGATTTTCTTATGTCTGAATGTGTACGTAATATGCAAAGTTGAAAAATTAGTGATGGTAAAAAATTAAACAGTAAATTTGTAGTGTCTTAATGATCACGGAGCTCTCATCTCTCACATAAGAGCATGTGTGTATGTGCGTGTATGTCTGTGTGAGTGTGTAGGTATACCCTTATGAGTGTGTAGGTATTATTATTTTTTACCATCACTAATTTTTCAACTTTGCATATTACGTACACATTCAGACATAAGAAAATCTATCTTCCAGTTAAGTTAACAATATCTTAACTTTAACCTAGATATGCCCGGACCTTATACTCGCATTCCAAAAAATAACAACTAAATAAATACATATTAAATTAAAAGGAGGAGAAAAAAACCCTGAAACGAATAAAGTGGTATCGAAATCCATCCATTCTGTACTAGTCTTACATTTAACAACAATTAAAATATTTTTAAAATGTATCAGCTTAATTATTAAGTAACATTAATATGAATTTTTCAAAAACTAAATGATATCCTGTTACCATACATTGTAAAACTCAGCTGTTGTTGATGTTACCAACTTCTAAATAATGCATTTAGTTGTAAGTATACCTAAAATTGAGAAAGACTTGCCTTTTTTTGATTGTATGTTTTTTTTTTGTTTTCCATATTGTAGACCTGAGGAAGAAAATAAATATTTTCGAAAGCTCGTTAAACTAAGAAGTGTTTCACTTTAATTAGCCCTCTCCTGGACCGATACCCAAGAAATTTAGTACCTTTGTTGTTTAACTGGTCGGCCAAGACTTCCTCCTCCTTATTTTATATATATATATATATATATATATATATATATATATATATATATATATATATATATATATATATATATATATATATAGATATATATATATATATATATATATATATATATATATATATATATATATATATATATATATATATATATATATATACGTATATATATATATATATATATATATATATATATATATATATATATATATATATATATATATATATATATATATATATATATATATATATATATATATATTTAAGAAAACCAACCTAAAAATGCAAACTTTTGTGTTTCAGACCCTTGTATTTTTACCAATACTTTCAGTTAAATTAGTGTTTCCAGATAACCATTTTTTTATTCAAAGTTTTTTTTTGTTTTATGTACAGGGGCAAAGATATTTCGAAAATACACGCCCAAAATCTAGGAGGGGATTTCTCATTGAAAAATATTTTTAAAAAGTTGCCATACCTATAGTTCCGAAAATGCATAGTTTTTATGATACAGGTTGTTAAAAAAAAATGGTTTATTTTGTAATTATTTTAAATACCCCATAGCCCACCTTATAAAAATAATTTTGAAAAAAAATGTACTCTACTGACTTTTTTAAAAATTTTAATATTTATTTAGATTAAGCAATTGAAAATACAACTTTTTTGTATTTTGATATTTTTCCCTATCTTGCTTTGTTTTTGGGAAAAAAATTAAGATCAATTCATTGCAGGTCTCTAAAGTACCTACGCAGAATTTGAGAAAATTGAATAAAATTGAAATCTTATTAGTTGAATAAAACTAAAAATTTTAACCGAAAAACTAACAAAATGAAATTCAAAACCAAAAGTTTAGCTTATAACTTTTTTCTCCTACAGAGACATCTGACTGGGACTAAATAAGGCCAAATATTTCGCTTTTCTTGTATTAAAAAAATGTAAAATAGCCAACTTGTGCAATCCGTAAAATCTAAAAAAAATGTTAAGTAAGACACAAGAAATAGGACAATGCTAATTAAAGACCTTAGATATTGGTTCGTTTTTAAACGTCTTTATTTAATATACAGGGTGTTACAGAATGTTGTGAGGAAAATTTAGGAGCAGATTGTACATCCAAAAATATGAAAAAAAGTTCATATAAACATGCGTCCGAAAATGCTTCGTTTTTATGATACAGTGATTAATGTTTTTTGTCTTTTACAGTTTGTTTCACATTTTTCGAAAACTCATGGAGATATCAAGATGAGTTTTTGTACACGAAAATGTTTAAATATAGGTCACATTTACATGTACAAAATTGTTTTCTAAGGCACTGAGATCAGTGGCGTTCGTACTGGTAAGTACTTATTTTTAGCGAAAAAAACTGTACGCCACTGGTTTTTTCAAAAATTAGTATTGCTTTCTTCAAGCCAGTTTAATTATGCTTGAAAAGTACATCTTGGACTTTTTCGTTCTGACTTACCGTTTTCGAAATAAAACTAAAAGTACACTTAGCTGTTTTATGTTTTATTTATAATTCTATAATTTTATTTCTACTAATTGTTCAGGAATAATGTATTTGATTTTAACTTTAGATCAAATGCTGTAAATAACTTTACTTTGCGTTAATGCATGCTGTAAATCGCATTCAAATATTTCTTCTGTCCCTTCGAAACATTTGAGGTCTCTGGCGAAAACAGCTTATACGGTTACGGATTAATAAATTAATTTTTATTTCGAAAACGGTAAGTCAGGACGACAAACTCCAAGAGGTACTTTTTAAGCAGAATTAAACTGGCTTTAAGAAATCAATACTATTTTTTGCGAAAACCAGTGATGTACAGTTTTCTTCGCTAAAAATAAGAACTTACCGGCATAAACGCCACTGATCTAAGTCCCTTAGAAAATAATTTTGTATATGTAAATGTGACCTATAATAATACATTTGCGTGTAGCAAAACTTATCTCAATATCTCCAACGGTTTTCGAGAAATGTGAAATAAACTTTAAAAGGCGAAAAACTTTAAACACCCCGTATCATAAAAACAAAGCATTTTCGGACTCATGTTTATATAAACTTTTTTTCATATTTTTACATGTAGAATCTGCCCCCAAAATTTCCTCCCAACATTCTGTAACACCCTGTATACGTTAAAATAAAAAAAAATTATATGCATTTTAGTAACAACAGAATAACTTATATAAGAAATTTGCAAGTTAAATCAGAAAAAAGTAACAACAAATACCATATATGCCAAAACACAATGAGTTGATATTCCAACAAACCCTGGCGTTTATAACTATTTTTTACACATAAAGTAAAAGAAAAACTAAATTAATACTGTCGTTACTAAAAATAAAGACAAAGTTCTAATGTTACATTTGTTCATTTTGGATTTTATTTGCTTTCATTTAAATATATTTCTGAAATATTCTGTCAGGTTTTACGGTAAAAAATACACATGACGGATTTTTTACATTTTCTTTTCAATATAAAAATCAGAAATATGGCCCTGTCTACTAGATGACCATGGACAATACCGAAAATTAACCAATCAGTGAGTTAGAAAGTTGTCCAAAATATCGCTAAGAAAAAACATGCAACACAATCATCAAAAAAAGTCCCTTCGAAATATGCAACCACTAAAACGTCCACTATTACCGCCTGCACTATTTAGGATTTCGCGAAGGCTTTCGACACTGCGGGCAACGTGCCAAAATGCGAAAAAAATTGTTAGAAGCGCGTGCGAAAAAGTACGTGTACTCGTGTAGAAGGTAAGTATGCACTGTTAAGGGCGTAGAAAATCGGACTTACCATTATGTCTGGTCTGAGTGACTTTTGCCTTCTGCCTGTAAAACCAGAAGTGGAGCCGGGTGTGCGGAGAGGATGGAGTTTTATATGTGCAGATGGCGCTGCGACGACGTTCTGCCTGAAACTGAAACCTTCCCGGGCGGACGCTTTTTTGCGGCATGGAAGCGTCGGCGTCGCTTAACAGGGCCGGAATCAAAGACATTTTAGAGTCATAGCTGAGCTACTCAGTACAAAAATCTACTTAGAGCCACTTTTACAATGCCCTGTCAATTTATGGTTTAAACCAAGGTATCTTAAAAACTAAAGTTTTGTCATTGTTGATGGACAACGTCATTAAATGTCATCGGTAATGTCTTGTTATTAGTTATTACTTAATAATTAATTATACTTCGTTTCACGAAGGTTTGTACTTTCGTCATCAATTTCCTTACCTTTTTTAACAAATTAAAAAGGTCAAAAACAGACTGAAACAAATTAATGACGTCAAAAAGGCTGGTCGTTTCTTAAAAAAAAAATGCCGCCGTTCAGCAGCTGATTTTTTAAAAACTACAATAATAATATCCTAAAATATGGGTTATAAAATTATGTCATTTTTCAAACTTGTCAAAAAAATTGTTTTGTCAAAAGTAAGGTCAGATTTTTTTTTTTATTTTCGTATTTTTATTGTGTAAAATGCCTCGACGGTATTCAGAAGGTGAACAAAATATGATTTTAAACCTTATTGACTATTTAACACAGGAGAGAGATGCGGGGGTTAACCTGTTACTACTTACTGCAGTTTTAGAGGTAAGTAGATTTGTTTATTCTTGTGGTTTTTTTGGTGTACATATTAAAATGAAATTATGACTATATTTCTTTGAAAACGTTTTTTTAAAAGGTATAAGATAGCACGGTACAAGAATATTAAAAAAAAAACCAATTTATAGACCGTTTTTTTTTTGCCCGAAAATCGGAAAGAGTTTAAAATAACTGCAAATCGTTATATCGCAGGTATTTCTTTCTGGTTTTTATAAGGTTAATTAACACTGTTGGTTTAAAAAATTGAATCTTGCTAAAAATGTTGATTCGGATAATTACTTGTTCCATTATGCCGATTAAAACACCAATTTTCTAAAAAATCGGGGTTTCGATGGTCTTTCATCATGAGAAAAAAAAAAAAAAAAACAAAATTGAGACAAGAATAACGTTAAGTCTAGATATTTTTAGGCTGAGATAAAGAAACTTGAATCCGCCGATAACTCTGGTCCAATCGAATTTTTGATTTAAGCTTAGCTTTTTTTAAAAAATTAAAAATTTTATTGGTGCAATGGATCATGATGAATTAAAATTTTTTTTAAAAAAACCATTCTGAACGTGCTCTAAAGAACGCATTTAAACGTACTTGCATCAATATTGCCTAACAATTAAAAATGTGAACAGCATTTTTAACGAATTAGTACGAAACCCCTTTTTTTTCCAAGTAATGACGTCATTGAGAAAATAAAACCCTTTTCGTGAAACGAAGAACATTTTGACATCACCATAAATTTAAAAAAAAAAAACATTTTTTTTTTTTTTGAATTCCGTTTTTGACCAAATTTGGTATAGGGGGTTTTTGGGGCGTGATTACGAATTTTTAAAAAAATTTTTTTTGGGGTTTTTCTTTTCGAGAAAAATCAAAGTTAAAAAAAATAACCTCATTTACCTACCCTTTTTTTTCACAGAATTTTTTTTTTTTTTACACTAAATTGGCAAACAATATTTCACAAACATCTATTAAAAACTTGTATTTATATCTATTTTACACCTTTTTTATTTTTGCAAACCACCACTTTCACACGCCGCAACGTGGCCGAAAACCATATATACACTAGGGATTTTATTAAGAAAGATGGCTGCTGTTTTTAACAAAAGTTACCAACAATGGAAAAGGGTTAAAAAAATACGAATACAAGGTTTTAAAAGGGTTTATAAAATATTTTGCCACTTTGTTACAAATCAAGGTTTTTAAAAAAGGGGGGAATATGGGGAAAAGAGGTTATTTGATTTTCAACTTTTTTGATGAATATCTCAAAAAAAACGTTCCGAAAAAATTTTTTTTTAGTTTTTAACGCCCAAAAAAAACCGTATACCAAATTTGGTCAAAATCGGGAGGAGGCAACTTTCGAGACAATTACCTATTATTTCCACTCCACACATTTCATTTATAATCTTACTTCAAAAAAATAAAAATTCTATTGCAAAACGGGCTCCTAATAATATTCTTATATTTTTAAATAATAAATTTTTGTTTTTAAATACTGATAGTCCATTTTTACGTGGGTAAAAATCATGGGAATAAAGGTTCCCTTACAAACTTTAAAAACATTTTCTTAAAACTTTCAAAACCATCAAAACCCTTTGATGGTGAATTCAGTAACATAGTCTCGTAAACTATGACAACCCAATATCCTTCAACCTCAATAATAGAAACCTCACTCGAGCCATCTCTGCAATAACTGATACATGTTAATTAGAGAAAAATCTAAAGAGCCAAGAATACGTTTAAGTAGAAGACCGTCGGAAGGAAGTTTCCTAAGGAGAGCAGATGTAAATAACTTTTATCCCCATTTTAACCTCTCCAACCGATGTAATCTGAAAAATAATAAAACGGATTTTTTTAAATCATAATCAAAAGCCAAAATACCAATTTTTATACTTCTAAGTCCAGAAATGATAAAGCTCAATGCAAACTTTTACCCCTTTAGGGGTAAGTTTCCTAAAATTCTTTTCTAGCCTATGTTCATCAGGGATAATGTAGGATTCTAATGGTAAACGAATTTTTTAATTGGTCCAATAGTTTCGAAGCCTATTCAATCCAAACAAACAATCAAATTTTTTCTCTTTATATTATTAGTTTAGAAAAGTCATCCTCCCGTCTCGTCTCTTCTCGTAAACTAAAGAAAATATAGCTCACTTGTCTCGACAAAGATGCCCCTTGCTTTTGCCTCTCTCTCCGAGAGAAAGAGATCACTTTCTATCCTCTTGTCTCCTTTTCTTTAATAAAAATATAATTTTTGTAAATACTTACATCTAAGAGTTTTTTTGTCCTGCCTAAAGTTCGACTTTGAAATAAAATAAATAATTAGTCCTGAACTGGACTGCAACATATTTAAAATTAGTAGGAATCCAAAAATACTTTCGACGCGTCAAATTTTTTCGATTGTAGGAGAGAGATGGCCAGGGGAACATTTTTGGCAATAATCTACAGTACTTTGTCTCTCGTCTATTGCCTTTTAAAAATTGGTTATTTATTTTTATTCAGAAAAAATTATGGTCAGCAATCTTTTTAATATATTTAACAAAAATTTATTAAAAATACCTTAGTTTTTTATATTTAATAACAGAATTCTAAAAGTTTTTCCCCAAACTTATGTTGCTTATCCAAAAGACCCTTTATCGCAAATGTCTAAATAAAATCTGACTAGGATTATAAATGTGTTACTTTTATCCACGGCCTACATTCGGTGTGACCATCCCCAACAAAGGTGAAACACGTATAATCGGATTGGCTGGACCCGGGGTTATCCATTTACTTGGAGGCCTCGTAATTTTAAACCAACCAAGCTTAGTAGATATCTAACAGGACTTTTAATCTTTCTTTTCAGTTCATTAAGGAGCCTTTATGCCCAAAGAAACTTACCTATTTGTTATTATATATATATATATATATATATATATATATATATATATATATATATATATATATATATGATATATATATATATATTAGATATCTCTAATTTTAAGAAAAATGGAGATATCTTTGCAAGATTTAAAATCAGCATTCCCAAAAACCCCTTAATTCATATTTTCAAAATCTTAACAGCTCATTTCAGCAGAATTTCTTTTTTAATTTTGTCATTTTTTTAAATAAATACTTTATTTAAAACTTTTATATCAAAATTACAAATAACATTATTTTAGATTTCCGTATTTGCAACATAACTACCTTTTAAAACAATACCTTTTTCAACAATTCTTCCTAAACGTACATTCACTTTCTTAAAGTTGGGAGAGTAATTTCCTGACAGGAAACAATATACAAGAAAAAATTAGTTCTGGTTAGTCAAGAAATTTCTTTCCAAACTTTAAGAATTTTTAAAAAGTGTATTGTTTTAGAAGGTAGTTATGTTAAAAATACAGAAATCAAATCTGAAATAATGTAATTTTTAATTTTAATATAATGGTTTTTTCTGCTAAAATTAGCTCTTGAGATTTTGAAAATATGAATCTGACAGAAAAAATTATTTAAAATAAGCCCAAATAGACTTTTTCCAAAAATATGGCCTTTTACCCCCCAGAGCGCACGCCAACGGTAAACATACAATCACCACCAAAATTTAAAAAAATCGTACCATTAATAATTGAGATATCAGGCTGTATTCATGAAAAGCGGACACACTGTTTTTTATATATATATATATATATATATATATATATATATATATATATATATATATATATATATATATATATATATATATATATATATATATATATATATATATATATATATATGTTTAATTAAAAAAAAAGCTTTATTTATGAAATTAAAAAAAAAAGTAGTCCCATATTAGTACTGTCATGTAGAATAAAGCACAAGAATTGGTAATATACAAGGGATTATCAAAAAATGTTCACATTTTTTAATTAATCATATCCCTTTGATTATAATTTTATTTTTAGCAACCCATTTGCGATAGTTTTATTCACATTCAGTTAACATATCAAAAACACAGAAAAAAATTAGAAGGCGAAAACAAATTTAAATTGCAGAATAGTTTTATTTGCACTCTCTTTAATTTCGAGCGTTTTTTGACAGTCGATGAAAAAAAATATTTTGACTATATTTTTTCGTTCATTTATAAAAACTCTCTGCTTATAATATTTGAACTGAAAACTAAAATATATAATGTTATAAATACCAAATAAGAATATTCTAAAATTTAATAAATAACTAAATCTATATTTAAAAATTATAAACTTCATCAAGTCCTAGGTCTCCCTTGATTGTACCTAGTACCGATACTGCATTACCCCGTTGCACAGCTAAACCAATTCTTTGGATAATGAAACTTCGATATTTTTTGCAATGTATTTTTTTGCAAATTTCATTAATAAAAGCCTTAGCCTCATCACCCAAAGGACCAAAAGTTTCAACAGCAAAAGGAATGAAGATAAAGTGTTCTTCAGGCTCTTTATATTTTAGATGTTTTTTATTCTCGGCAATACGAGCAGTCGCACAAAATTAGAAGTTTTGTCCAGATAGGATTTTGCAAGTGTATGGCTGCAAGTAGCGTCCCAAAGTAATTGTTTTCCATATTTCCAGGGAATTAATTTATTTATTATAATTCATTTATTAATATTTTAAAAATTTACAAAAGAAAAATATATTTCACAAAGTTACACGCTGTTGAAGAAGAGGGGAAAGAAGATCGTGTCCATCTTGTCACGATTCCCTCTCTTCTGGTCATCTGAAAAATAAAAAAAATGTAGATTCTTTATCAGTACAAATGTCATTATGGCGGGAACCAGAAAAAAGTTTTAAAAAATTTTGCACAACGGCGGTTTCTCAAAAAAAAGGTATTTTTTGAAAAAAAAAAGATTTTTCCATACATTAGAATACCTCCTTAATTTTATTTTACCTAATAAACATTTCGGTTGCTAGCATTATGTATTAAAATAAACACATTCGTTATTTGTACTTCGTTTATTTTAAACTAAGTATACAAAAATGTTATTTTTATCACAATGAGAAATGACGGACTTAATAGTGAATTTTCTACAAAAATGTACCAATTTTTGTGCAAAACTATTTTATAATCTTCAAGTAAAGTTTATATTTTATAAATTATGCTTAGAAAATCTATTTATGGCCTTATTTAGGAATATTGAAACGGTGTAGATTTTCGCAGCGTTTGTAAGTTGATTTTCAAGCAAATTCTAATTTTATTTTTAAAATTTAGTAAACTTACATACACTGCAATCCTTTTAGTGGCTACCGCAAAAAATTAAGCCTATAAGAAAACCGCATGAAACATTTTTTTTATATTACTATGAACTATAGTGAATTCAAAGCCGCACTGCTGCCTCAGCTCAGCGGGTTCAAATTAAAACCTTAAAAAAATTGTGATTTTTTTTTAATATAACTCGAAAACTACTGACTTTAGGAAAAAATGGTGTATAGTCAAAATTAATGGTCTAATAAAACTACGTCAGCTCTTTTTTAAAAAAAATTTTGTAGTTTTTTTAGCTTTTGAGATATTAACATTTTAAATTTAAAATAAAAACTCAAATATCTTAAAAGCTTAAAGAGTAACGAAAAAATATGCCTTTTGGTTAGCACTATAAAAAATGGTTATATACACATTTTTAATTCAATAGGTAATAAAGGAGATATAAGCAAAAAAGTGATGTTGGTCATTAAAAATTTCGCTTTTAACAATATTTTATTGGTTCAAGTAAGTATACCAGCTCCTACCAATTTAAAAATTTCTTCAAAATGTTCTATTTATTGAATAAAACAAACTAATGCACATGTGCCTCGAGACAATGGGTGGTAACCTAGTGGCACGGATATTTTATTTATTTATTTTTTTGTTCCAATAACTGTAGCCATACCTATCCACTTGTAAAAAAAATTGCAATTGACTATTGTTCATAGTAATATTTTTAAAAAAATGTTTCATGGGGTTTTCTTATAGACTTGGTTTTTTGCGGTGGGCTCCCGGACTATTGAGTGCGTTTCAACATACTTAAAAAAGAGCTTAAAGCTAATATCTTCTAGTAGTTTAACAATTATTTAATAAAAAACCAACAATAAGTATTGATTTTTTCAACAGTCATATTTTATTCGAAAATTATCATTTTAGTTTTGCAAAAAAAAGTATCGAATATTTTTAGCTAATAAGCTAAATGGATTTCAATTTTATCATTACAAGCTAGCCCATTATAATTTTAGATCACTCTAGTTGGTCTAATAATTTATTTATATTTAAAAATAACTTTATTTGTCCACAATATGGGATTTACGAGGTCGTATTATATTAACATTGAAGCAGACGCTTAAAACATTTTTTTTTCTAATTTTCCAACTTTATAGCACAATAATTATAAACGATTTAATTAGTTTTTGATCAAGTTTTTACACATTATGTTTATCTTGAACACTATGGCGAGATTTTTGGGGCCTTTTGGGTTTTTTTTCTGTTTCAAGCGATTTGCTAGTTCAGAGGGGTCAATAGAACGGAGCACACCCAGTTTCTATAACCCGAGACCAGAACCGAAGCGGTCTCATTGTATAAAGATTTCTTTGGCGTGTCCCAACAAAAACTTTTTAATAAGTGAATCCGTCGTAACAATATAAAAAATATATACAACAAAGGTTTTTTTTGAAAACAATATGAAGTAAATGTGAATCTGCAGCATACACGGGTCTTTCTGTCCCCTCCATACCTCCAACTATTTAGAATTACCCTTGAATTATTTTTATAAAAAAATCATAAAAGGTGCATCTTTATAGACAGTGGCGTAGCTATCGAAGGGCTAGAAGGTGCAGTGCACCGGAGCCTCTCGGTCTCTTAAACGACCTTCAAAAAAGTTAAATAAATATTGTAATTACATGAAGAATTTTCGACTTTTCAGCTCCTTGCCACGATATCTCTAATAGCTTGAACTAAACTTGCAACAGGGCTTTAAGTATGGCAACTTAGTTTAAAATGGCCGGTTGCACCAATAATTTTAAGAAATCCTTAGCGTTAAGTATCCCTTATGTAGCCAATCACATTGCTTGTTGGGCCATTTTAAGCATTACCTTGGGCTAAGGGTTCCTTAAAAATGTTGGTGCAACCGGCCATAAAAAAAATTAAATTTGTAGGGAATGCCCCTAACGAATAATCATGCACGATAAATCACGATAAGAAGTTTACATATCCTTCCTTTACAGTCGCTACAAAATAAAAAATAAAACATATCTTTGCTTGGTATGAAATCGTCGAAACATTAAAATAGTAACTAGGAAATTATTTGGTTTCAAAATAGAACATTATTTTAATAAACGCGTAATTAATTATAAGTATGACAGTACATATCTCCAATATGATTAAGTAAAATACAATTTTACCTTTCTAAAAGACATTCTAAAGCAGAGTTACGCTTTCGATTCTTTTTTATCTAGTCTTGTAACTCATTACACTCTGAATTTCATAGATTAACGGCCGAGTGATGATCGCGTTGTTAAATTTAGCAATGGACTCAGCAATTGTTAAAAGTTAACAACGGTTTAGAATGTTTAACAAAATGTCAGATTTTGACAGGTTGCCTACTAAAATCATTAAATAACACTGACAATGACGTTTCGTTAAACATTAACAACCGTTGTTAACTTTTAACAAATGCTAAGTCCATTACTTTAGTCTGACAAACTTAACTGTAGCAGCGAAAGGAATTTAAACTATTTCGAACGAATATATGTGTGTGTGCCAAGTTTAACTACAAGAAAGCAATACTTAAGTAGTAATTTTAATGTTAAAATATTTTTTTTTACAATATCAAAATAAAATATTGAAAAAAGCTGAGAATTAAATGTGGTTATATACTTTAATTTTTATTTATAATCTATTTTGTTTTACTAAGGAATATTATGTTATTAGGTAATTATTTTCCAAAGACCTTATCGATTTTGTCTAAACTGGCAACATTAAACAAAAGGCTTGTCCAGTTGCGAAGTAAACGAACCTGGTTGGTGGAGCTTGTCTTGTTTCTATGGGGTAAATTTACTTGTGATTGGAAGTGTTTGCGCTGTTTCTGGTTCCTCTCTTGGAATGTCGAATATTTAAACATTCAGTGTCGGAGGTCGAAGGGTTTTATTCTTATTTCTAAGTGCTAAATTTGGTGTTGTGTAATTTTGCTTATTTTGTTGTGTTTTGTTTTTCTACCTTGCTTATACATTTTTTAATTCTTATTTGATTTTTAAATCGTATTTCAATAGTATTACTATTGTTTTAAAATGAACAAATTTACTTGCGGAAAGACACTACATGGACAAATAAAAGAAGTAATAGCAAATGTTTATGGTAAGTAATAATCTTATAAAACAGTAATCAGTTTTTTCTATTGGGTTTAAACATTAAAATACGAAAAAGAAAGCTTTATAATATGTAGCGGCAACTAAAGCTGGCAAGTCATCTGTTTTAACATTTTTTACGAAGAGGGTCTTTATTCGCCTTTATACCATTTTTTACGTCAAAAATATGTAAAAAGTATTGTTTTCATTAAGCTGTTAGAAAGAAAGCGGGCAAGTCTCGATGATTGCAACCCGCTTGTCACTAAATAAAAAACTGAGTAATACGCTTTTATTTCAGAACTAACACTGTTATACACAGAATAAAGTACAGCTTTTCATAAATTAAATAAAAGCTACTTTTTAAATATATTTTTGTCCATTTTATTTTTGTTTTATTTTGTTAATAGGGTTTGCGATGAAGAAGCCGCAAGCAATTCTTTAAAATTGCCACTTAAACGTAAGCTTGATCGGGTATCTCTTTACACCGGAGTTGACGTATCAACTGTACGAAAAATTAATAACCCCAATCAAATGTTATCCAGTCCTAAAAAAAAAACGACGGCGTCTTTTTCTTGTCGAGAAGAATAAAAATTTTGGTTTTCAAGTGATAAGACATATGATAAATAGGTTTTATCTTAAATTGAAAGTTGTCCCGACAAGTAGAAAATTGTTGCAAAAATTGCGAGAAAATTTAAATTTTTCATATTCTAGGGAAACACTTAGGACGTTACTAATATCAAACGGTTTTTTTGGCGTAAATTTCAAAATAAAAAAAAAAAATTTAATGAAGCGTCCTAATATATTACATTCGAGGTACAAATATATACTTGAAATACGAAAATATCGCCAAGAAGGGCGAAATATTATTTATTTGGACGGGACATGGGTAGATAATGATTTAACATTATAGTAATAGTAATGCTTACTTAGTAAGTTTTTATTTTATAAATTTCTTTGTCATTTATCAAAAATTGCAATGATAATACTACAGGGACACCCACGGTACGTTAGTACTTAGGCATCAGCCTTCGTGGACTGTCCCAAGATAAAAAAGAACGTAGAACGACGTTTCCTCATTTTGAATTATTACCAAAAATTAAAAATACCGCCTATCTTAGAGGTAACCAAATAAAAAAACCGATTAGATGATGACGTTTTTCTGCATTTTTAATCTCTTCCATGAAATATTTTGTGAAATTGTTACATGTATACTGTACACATTATTTCATTTAAACAAATTACAAAATATTCCTGAACTTTTGGAAAATCCGCACGCCGCTGTGCTTTTTATGAATAAGGTACGCCATGTTTGGTTTACTACTTCCTTCCCCTTACCGACGCCGCACTGTCACAGATACGGCTGCCAGACTATAAATTTAACAACGCGATCATCACTCGGCCGTAAGTCTTATTCCACGTAATTACTTTAGTTGAAATCAATTATAATCATAATCATAATTAATCACATCCATTTATTTATTTTTTTTTATTTATTTGGGCAAACTATGTGATTTCCAGATTACGTTAGGGTTTACTTTTAGTGCTACATAATGTAGTCTTTGCTATTAATTGTGCTATTTTTATTTAAATATTATCATGCATTACACTGCACTACAGCTAACGATAAAGAGCTGAAAATGAGGTAGCTCTGCACCTTTAAAGTATTTATATTTTAACCAGTATAGATAGGGCCCCAGTTACCTATTTGCCCCGAGATCTTGATTACGTAGCTACGCCACAGCTTAGAGACCCAATTTACCCGAAAAAAAACATATATAAATAACCTTAATTTTTTTTTTAATTTTAAATTTAAATAATAGTTATATTTTCAATATAACCACTGTGATCCCAAATTCTAACTTAAAAACTATACATTTTCCCTTGTGTTGGTTCCCTTTGGACACATAGAAAAGCAAGCAAACAGGACGGTGGCGGACCAAATCATCAGGTAGGTAAAAATAGTAGCGGGTTTGCGGACCAAAAATAAGTGTTTGCCTGTAATAAAATTTCTAGGTAATAAATGATCACCTGGTTTGACGCAAATGGGCTGGAATTATTGCGGACCGTAATAAATACCATATTAAAAATATTTAGACAAATTCAAAAACCCTCAATTCGCCGAGTTTTACAGTTCTTAAATATATTAATAATTTTTAGGTTTATCATAAAAAATAAATGATTTCTTTAACTTAAAGCGGCTTTTTATTTTCCCCAATTATATAAATTATGAAAATTTTGTTAATAACTTCTACAGGGATAATTTAGACAAATTCCAGAGCCCTCAGTTCTGGCTCAGTCATGGTTAGTTCTGGCCAGTTAAAGCGGCTTTTTATTTTTTCCAATTATATTTCA
>JAHBCN010011414.1:0-29126 GCA_019359885.1 Listronotus oregonensis | reverse complement strand
GGAAAGGTCCTACAAATGATTTACGAAAATGGGCCCACACATTTTTTTTTTCGGGATATTGCGGGTGTACCCCCGAAACAAATGTAGATTCAAGTCACTTCAATATCGACAATTATGTCTATTTACCGCACCATGTAAATAGAACGTACACTCATCCGAGAAACAAATATTAAATAACAGATTTCCTTTGTTGATTAAAAGTTGGGACATTAATTCGCAAAACTCCAACCTTCTAATAAAATCGTCTTCTTTCCCTAATTAATTGCCTGTCCACAAGTGCTTTGGGTTTGTCAAGTGCTACGTGTTCCAACACTGGTATTTATGCGACTTCATTTCTAACTAATCGATTTTTTTAATGGCGATAACGGCGAATATTAGACACAGATCCAGTTTCTTCAAATTTTCTCATTAATTAGCCACATACTTTTGGTAATACAGTTTTAATATTTTTACCCCTTCGAATAAAAATCATTGTTTAATATTTATCACAAAAAAGGTTAGTTAACAATTTGAAATCAAAGACAAAGTTTTCCTATGACATACGGTGACACTGACTGATGCTAAATGTTCTTGATGGTATCCATGATTATTATATTTTGCCGTAAAACCGATTATTATCAATATTGATTTAAATTTTTCAAATTTTAATATACAATTAAATAGCTTCACAACGATTAAATATAGGTATAAACTCTATTAACAAAAGTTACTAAAAACGTCATAGAGAATCTAAAAATTTTTTAAAATTGGGGTTTTCAAAAAAAAACTTAAGTGTCATGCAATATCTTATTTTTGAACCACCCTGTATAGAACGGCTGTAAAAAAAAAAACATCCCCCTAGAAATCAAAATTGACGTGTTCGAAAAAAAAGGCAACCCCCCCCCAAAAATTATTCCTGGGCTACGGCTTTGACCTTTTCCCTATATTTTTTCATGGCATGAATATATTTGTATGGGCCGTAATATATTAGGCCCTTTCCCTTTTTTACGCTTATTTTGACATTTTCGCCAATAAAATCCATTTTTTTTTTAAATGCACCTCAAAGTATCACGGGAAAATGGAAAGTTGATGTCGCTTCTTAGTTTTTTTCAACAATTTTTTTAAGGATGGAACCACTTTTAGTTCTAAATAAAACTTTTTTTATGGTTCTCCTAACAATCCAAATTCGAAATCTTCGATTTTTTCGGCAAAAGAAGCCCTTTTTGGTAATTGTCTGAAAGGCCTCCCCCGATTTTAAAATTTGGTATACGGGGTTTTTTTGGGGTGATTACGAATCTGAAAAAAAATTTTTCCCGTTTCGTTTTCGAGATATTCATCATCGTTGAAAATCAAACTAACCTTATTTTCACTATATTCCCCTTCTTTTTACCAGTTCTTGATTTTTATATAAAGGGCACACAATATTTTATAAAAATTTAAAACCATATTTTTTTTTTTTTTACACCTTTTTTCCAAAATTAAGTTCACTTTCAAGCGGGGGGGCCAACCCAGTGTATACATGGTTGCGGCCAGATTAGTGATGAGAAAATTTGGGGTCTTGTTTGGTCTTTTTGGTCTTGCAGCAAGACCAAGACCGAGACCAAGACCAAGCCCCTTTTTCTCGCTTGCAAGACCAAGACCAAGACCGGGGATCAAGACCAAGACCAAGGACCGGGGGTGCAAGACTCCAAAAAGCCGACCTGCAAGACTCTTGCACTTTTGTCACTTTTTTTAAATTATAATATTCAATTTTTATATTCAATATGAGGTTTTATACAAAGAAAAAAAAATGTTAAACTGTAAAAGGGATTATTTTATGAGAAAAGGGTTTTTTTTAATAAAATAATTTTTAAATCGATCACTTTTTTTTTTAATAAAATTATCAAAAAGATTTCAAAAAAATAAGTTTGACCAATGGTCCGACAAAGTCGATATCTCCAAAACCGTTTAAAAAGAGAAAAACAAAAAAATACAAAAGTTATAGAAGTTGAAAATTACTTACCAATTCCTAATTTTTTTTTTTAATTGGATCTAGTGATGCCACTTACTGGATCAAAAACCAAAATCCAGGAAAAATTATTTTTGTGCCAACCTGTAAGAAGTATCATTAGATTCTCCTTTAAACTAAGATATAAATGTAATTGGGATGGTTTAATAAAAAAATATTTTCATTTTTTGGGAATCCCTTTTTTTATAAATGGTTTTTTAAATTTTTCCTTCCGGTTTGACGGAAAAGTCAAAACAATAAAAAAGTATAATGATGACGTTATTTTTGTCAAAACCGAAAATGATAGATAAAAAACCATCTACGTCGACGTTGTACCATATGACAGTTCAAGAATTTCCAGCATAATATACGGGGGAAACGATTTTTTTAAATGAATTTTTGTATTTTTTTAATTTTAGGTTAAAAGCTAAAAAAAAGGAAGTTTTTCAAGTGGTGGTGGATTTTTTGAAAAATTCTAAATAAAAATAATTTTACATTTTACGCCCTTTTTTCTATAATTTTTGTATATTCATTATTTAAACCCTTATAACGGTTTAGGATATATCGATCTTTGTCGACTATCGAGCCACCTTGTATATGCAGAATTTTTTAAAAAATTTGCAAAATTTTTTACGGAAATGTTTGACTAATTTGAACATAGAAAGTTTATTTGAACTGAAAAGCTTTTAAAACCTTTTTTTTTTAATTAAAACCAATGTTTACATATCAAACTTTTTATTCTTTAACGGTTTTAAAAGTTTTTTTTTCAGATACTCAGTATTGTAATTTTTTTGCTTCTTCAAAGAAAATTTAAATATTTCCCCCACTAAAAGGTTAAAAAAATAAACCCCCACATTTAAAAATCCTTTTTTAAAAATAATTTAAATGTAATTAAATTAAAAGTAATTTTAAAATTTTAAAAAAAAAATTTGCTCCTTTTATTTATTTGAAAGTATTAAATATATATATAATAATTTATATATATATATATATATATATATATATATATATATATATATATATATATATATATATATATATATATATATTTTTTTTATTAAAATTGTTTTTAAATTTTTTTACCCCAAAAAAAAAAAAAGAAACCAAACCAAAAAGCCCGGGGGGAAAAAACCAAGACCCCAAAACCCCTTTTTGAGTTTGGGAAAAAAAAAAACCCCCGCTTTGCTCATCACTAGCCACGATCCGACGTGTGAAAGTGGGGTTTGCAATTAAATAGAAAAAAAAGAAATAATTAAAAAAAAAATTTTAAAAAAAAGGGTTTTTTAAAATTAGCCCCAAATTTGTGAAAAATCAAAAATTTTGAAAAAAAGGAGGAATAGTGTAAAAAGGGGTTGTTGATTTTCAACTTTTTTGATGAATACTTGCAAATTCCGAAAAAAAAACGGTTTTCAGACCCCAAAAAACCCCGATACCAAATTTGGTCAAAAGGAGAAGGCAACTTTCAACTTCCCCCTTTTTTGCCAGGAGATGAAGAACTGATTGGGTTTTTTTTTCCTTAAGATCTTCGGAATTTTTCAAAAACCCCGTTCTCCCGATAATTCAATCCTTTCAGATTTTTTTTAGTGGAATTTGAATCATTGTTTTGTGATTCCTTTTGACATACCCATAAACTTTGGAATCACTTCAAGGGTTTGATTTAAGGGTTTTTCCTCGTGTATTTTTCATTGTCAATATCAGTATTGTCACTTATAAGTTTTAAAATAACACCCAAAACCGACACAACGAACACTTATTTAAAAACGCAAAACTTGCCCCCGGTATCACTACGCAACTGACTTTTACATCAAAAAGGGGACAAAAAGGTTTTTATTCTTTTGCGTCACCGGACGATCTCAACCTATCAAAAGAGCGCTAGCCCCCTCGTATTTCGACAAACAGTTGTTGCCTTATTTTTCGGTTAGAAGTTTTTTTAATAAAAAAAGTTTTGTTTTACATTTAAATTTCAAAATAAATAGGTTAAAAAGAACGTTTTAAATTACTGAAATTATAATAAAATATATAGTTTTTTAATAAAAATATTAACATTACATTTATTTAAATGAGTAAATTTAATTTAGGGTTTACTTGGTAGATTATTAAATTAAAATTTTATGTATTTGACAACATTGTTATACCACAAAATTTTTTTGCTCGCATTCTTTTTGTAGCTACAGATAAACTTTGTACTTTTTATATATATATATATATATATATATATATATATATATATATATATATATATATATATATATATATATATATATATATATATATATATATATATATATATATATATATATATATATATATATATATATATATATATATATATATTTGTATATATATATATATATATATATATATATATATATATATATATATATATTTATCAATATTTTCATATACACACCTTACTTATTTTTTAAAAAGTCCCCTAAGAAATTTCGGAGACCATTTAATCGCCTTATAGAACTAAAGGGACACAAAGATGTTGCGCAAATTAGGGATTATGGACCCTATTGATAATGCCCTTTTCTTATGGGGTGTTAAAGTACTTAATACGTAGAGAAATGTCACAGTTTAGTCTAGGTATTGAAGGCATTAGGGCACAGGGACCGAAAAATAAGTTTAAAGATCTAGAACTATCTAATTTGAAGTGACGATTTAAAATATTCAGACCTTAAAAATGCTTTTCACTCTAAAACACAAAAATATTATCCTAAGGAGTACAATGATTTAAAACATTAATTTACAATACACAGACTCGATGTTCCATTCGTTGGTCATTGTTTCGACTTCCGCAAGTCCTGCCCTGGTATTAATACAAGAGTCAAAAAGGTAGATACAGAAGTGAGGTTAACCACAGGGTATAAGTGCTACAACTTACGGCAAGACTGTTAGTTATTAAAAATTGAAATTTGTCCATATAAAGGGGAATAAGAAAACTGAATACTTAAGGTTTTTAAAAAAAATATTGAGCTATAAACTGGAAGAGTTTGAACATTGCAGCCTATTATAAAATAAATAAATTTCGGTTGTTAAAAACGATTCAAATTTAATAATCTGGCGAATAAGTATGCCGCTAATTCTCCTTGTTTTAGTATTTATAGGGTGTACGACGCTTTGATTCAGTCTACTTAAGAATTTGTATCAGTGACCCCGTCAGTGCACCCTAAAGTGCTCTGGTGCTAATTTAAAACCAGTTTTGATAACTCGGAAAAAAATTGTACTGAGTGGTTTATTTTAGTGTCATATTATTTATATAGGGTAATTTAGATCATATTTTTAAAAATGTAATAACAAATTATTCCAGAATAAGTTGATATCAAGACAAATAAATTTAAAAATATTTTAAAAATAGATTAAAAATGGATTAAAAATAAGTATATTTTTTTAAACAGGATACTCAACTTAATTGACCGACTGTAGCAGCTCTATTCTGTGAACTTGAAATTAAAATGTTCAACGATCGGCGCGTCACACTACCGAAGAAGTTTTTTTTTTAAAAGGTCTTGTAATTACAGTGAATTTACTTTATAATTTGTTTACTATAGTTTTAATTAAATTTAAAAATTTAATAGTTTTTTATTTATTTGAGTTTTCTTTGCTGGTTAAAAGTCGTAAAAAGGACCCATCTACCAACAATTAGTGCAAATAGTGCGACCTAATCTTGTTTGATTTTTTTGTGTGATTCTTGCTGCTATGGGTCATTAGAAAAAAAAATTTTTTCATGTTGCTTATGCATAATCAACGTTGTCTAATTTTAAATTTATTACATTACACAGAAGAGATACCCAAATCCCGATCATGGTCTTTTTCTCTACAATGATGTATTTGTAAAGAATAATAAGCTGCCCAGCCCTGCGCCTCTTCCCTCCCCCCCCGGTAAGCCCCGAGCCTCTACAATTTGTACCGCCTTCAACACCCTCGTAGGGCCACCGTTTACTCTCTTTGGACAGTTAGTGAACGCTGGTAGGGCCTATTAAGTGATTTAATAATATTTTACAAAATATCTTGGTAACACTAAAAAATATGTGTTACCAATTCTACTAACACATATTATTGTAAAAATAAGGATATCCGAGATGTTGCGCCACCCGGTTTTTAATTTTTAGGGGGGAAAGTCTACAAAATTTTAGCTTAGTAAAACACCTTACCCAAACTGGAGTTGGTTTCCAACTTATAAACCCATTATAAGTATGTGTCTGTTCTAGATGTCAAACCTCATTGGTTTGGCGTACATTAAATTTTCAAATATTAAAGTAAAAGAGTTTTCTTTCATTCAGCCAACAAATGGGATATTGACACGTCAAAAACATATCATTTTCTAAAAGGTTATTTACACTCTGTGTAAAAAGAAAGGGAGGTTCCTATGGGTATTATTGTGGTACTACTTCAAATAGTGCGTAAAACTAAACTCCTATGTATATTGTATACTACAAAAGGATAAATTCAAGCCCATAGACAAAACTTTTTTTTATCTGGAACAAGTTAAAAGTAAAAATTTTTAAAAAAGGTCAAATTTGTAAGAAAAAGGTTTTTTTAACTTATTTTGGTAAGTCTAAAAAGTTGCCTCCTCCCGATTTAAAATTTTATACGTTTTTGGGGCGTTGATTACGAATCTGAAAAAAATTTTTTCGGCAGCATTCCGTTTTTTGAGATATTCATCATCAAAGTTAAAAATCAAACTCCTCAATTTCACAACCCCCTTTTTGTCATAATTTGATTTTTACACTAAAGGGCACACAAATTTTATAAACCCCTTTTTAAAACCTTCTGTTTTTATTTATTTTACACGTTTTTTCCATTAAATTGCGAAGCTTCACTTTCAAGCGGGGCGGCCATGTTTGCTAAATAATTCCCTAGTGTATACATGGTTGCGGCCACGTTGCGGCATGTGAAAGTGGAAGTTTGCAATTAAATAGAAAAAAGGTGTAAAATAAATATCAAAACAAGATTTCAAAAGGTGTTTGTGAAATATTTTAATTTAGTGTAAAAATCAAGAATTCTGTGCAAAAAGAAAGAGGAATAGTGTAAATGGTTAGTTTGATTTTCAAAGTTGATGATGATGAATACTCGAAACGAAACTTTGGGAAAAAAAATATTTTTTCAAATTCTTAATCAGCGCCCCAAAAAAAACCCCGGATACCAAATTTGGTCAAAATCAGAGAGAAGGCAACTTTCGAGACAATTACCCTTATTTTAAAGAACATTAAATACCTATCAACATATGAGAATTTTTCTGTCAAATTCTAGCATTTATTGCTACTTTTAATACATTGTATTTTCACCACTTATATAAAACAATTTTATGATCTAAAATCATTCCTTCAGGTAATATTTTATTTTAATCATCAATATGCTATACACATGCCAGAATATTGCCTTTTTGTGTTTTGGCATTTCAGATATTAATGTGACATTTTCCCTTTTATGATTGATATGAATTTCGTTTGTATAATTAAACCTTTAAAAACCAAGATGCACCTGCATTAAATTATGTAAAACACGCCTTTTAAAAATACTCCGCCTCTGATAACCTTGAAAGAGCGCAGTACCACCAGACCATCTCTATCGCCTTACCAAACATTCCTTTCAGTTTATCCGCTAGAAAAGAAACGATAATCAAATTCACACAAGGGCGCGGCCAAATATGCAGCCGAGTAAAAAAGGCATTAGTGGGCCTGTTTTCGTCCCTGTCCCCTCGACTCCTTGACCTGTCTCAAGGCCAAAAGAACGGGGTAAAAAATTTTGGGTACTGCGGTCGTACCGCATGATTAAATCTTGCAATCTATGGACCAGAAATATTAATTCTTTTGCCTTTGCTTCACTTTCAATAAATTTGGGTATAATCATTATTTTTAAATTAATATTATACCATTAAGTTATAAGTCATCCAACACTAAGTATGTTAAGTTTTAAGCCCTTCTTAGGACGAGAATTATTCCGAAAATAATTGCCATAATTGTGCCGAAAATTTACTCAATAGGTGCGCAAAAATCGACGCCGAATTTCTTTCGGGGTCGGTTATGTCATTGAGAATTATTTTATAAAGTAAAAAGGAACCAGCTTTCTGTTGCCACACTAAATAGTAACAATTCTCGTTTATCTGTAATTTAAAGAACACAAAAACTTTTTTTATTTATTAACTTTCCGCCCTTCTAGGTTATGTAAAACTAGTTCAACAGTTGTTATAAAATAGCATGTATTGTAAGTATTAAGCACCAGTAAATGTAACTATTTCCATAAATCCTATGAAAATTTTCATAAAAATTTTGGTTTTGTTTCTATTTCATTTCTAAATCCAGTTTAGTAATTGCTTAGTACTTAAATTTTGTTAAGTGACTAACTGAAATGCAACAATAACATTTGATAATATTATTATTAATGAATTTTCCTTTTTGAATGATATTAGTCTTTTAATCATTGCAGTAAATGGCAAGCTTCAATTTGTGCGAGTAAATATTTTAAAAAATTAAGGTATTTTATATTATTAAATAATATCTTTTTTAGGTTTAAATTATTTTTTTATGCTGCCTTACAAGCTTTTTCTTAACAAATCGCATTTAAATTTATTGGAGGCAATTCTCTCGTTAATGTCATGCACAAACCGAACAATTTTAAACCCTTGTGTATCATACCTTGGATTTGTTGCACCATGCGTACGAGATTTTAATAATATCCATATGGCCCGCCCGAAACAAATTTTTATCGCATGAACTAGGATTGACCCCTTTTTATTATTTCTTAAAAGGACATTTCAAAAATTATTTTTTTACGAACCAAAATTACATTTTAAAAAACTAATGACAATGACACATAATTTAGAATCGAAATTTAAACTTTATATTATTTACTTTACTTTATATTAATTTGGGCTTTAAGTACAAAATTTGCAGTTTAAATATTAAAATATATACAGTGTGTCCCAAATTGGTGGGGAATGTATGGGTATCTTGGAAACCACGATAGATAGAAAATCGGTTAAATGGGGACAATAATGTTAGTAAGCTAGTCTCGTTTAATACATGGTTTTATCTATTCAGGTTTTTGAGAAATTTTGAAAAAACCTAAAACATTTTCGAAAATCGGCCATATTTTTTTTATAAGTGAAAACTTTTCAAATCTGTAAAAACTTCTTCAAAGCAACATTTTTTGTAGAATATGACCGAGTAGTCAATTTTTATTTTCTACGTTTCGGGTTTTTAGAATCATCATCAACTGTATTTTTTCATATGGACGCCACATTGGATTTTTACGCAGCCAAATAGTGCTTTTTATTCTGATTTCAACAATGTATAACATGTTATAATTTAAGAGTTTATAACCTCATTTATTTCAAAAAACAAATATTTTCTCAATTGACCTTGATTCCGGCGAACGTCATTTTTTTTGTAAACAATAAAATATTAGTAATTGGCAAAATAGATAAGCTGAACAGATATTTTACAGAAATGGGTTCGCGAATATAGCTATAACGTTAATAACGTGTTACAACAAAATGTAATGGCGCCCATATCAAAAAGTAAAGTTGATGAATCATCATCAACTTTACTTTTTTATATGGTCGCCATATTGGATTTTTTCGCAGCCAAATAGTGCTTTTTATTCTTATTTCAACAATGTATAACATGTTATAGTTTAGGAGTTTATAACCTCATCCGCTTCAAAAAACAAATATTTTCTCAGTTTTCCTTGATTCCGGCAAATGTCATCTAGCGTCATTATCAAGTTAGTTCGGGTACGTTATTAAAATTTTTTCAACTTTGTAAAATGGTTAATTATTTAAAGAAAAACTTGATATTTTTCAACGTTATTTCTAAAGCAATAGAAATGTTAATACAGCTGCGCAAACGTATTTTGACAATTTTCCTAAAAATCCTAAACCAACATACTTTCGAAAACTGGTTACAAATTTGCTTAAATTCGGAAGTTTTAAAAAACCACGACCTAAGAAGTACGTTGAAGAAAATCGACAACGAGATGCTTCAGTTAACCAACATTTTAAAGAAAATCCAACATCTTCAGCCAGGGATGTTGATAGAGAATTCCACATACCTAAGTCAACCATTCATAGGGTAGTTGGGACTATTTAAAAAAATATCGTTAATATGTTGAGAAATAGGGCAACATTTTGAATTTTAGGTCGTTGTTTTACATTTTCATTTTAGTGGAAATATTAGTTTAGCCACTTTTCATTGTTTTTGTTTTTACTTGTTTCAATTAATTTGTTACGTGTAGTTTTGTTGTAACACGGTATTAACGTTATAGCTATGTTCGCGAACCCATTTCTGTAAAATATCTGTTCAGCTTATCTATTTTGCCAATTACTAATATTTTATTGTTTACAAAAAAAATTACGTTCGCCGGAATCAAGGCCAACTGAGAAACTATTTGTTTTTTGAAATAAATGAGGTTATAAACTCTTAAATTATAACATGTTATACATTGTTGAAATCAGAATAAAAAGCACTATATGGTTGCGTTAAAATCCAATATGGCGTCCATATAACAAAATACAGTTGATGATGATTCTAAAAACCCGAAACGTAGAAAATAAAAATTGACTACTCGGTCATATTCTAAAAAAAAGTTGCTTTGAAGAAGTTTTTACAGATTTGAAAAATGTTCACTTATAAAAAAATATGGCGGATTTTCGAAAATGCATGTTTAAGTTTTTTTTTTAATTTCTCAAAAACCTGAATAGATAAAACCATGTAGTAAACGGGATTAGCTTACTAACATAATTGTCCAAAACTTTCCCCATTTAACCAATTTTCTATCTATCATGGTTTCCAAGATCCCCATACATTCCCCACCAATTTGGGACACACTGTATAGTACAGAAACTAAATTAGAGGCGATCTTCACTCATTTACCAATCGGACGAAAACTACTTTTTATTAAACATGGTATGTAAAAAAATATATGCGAATGGGTTGCCTAAAAAAATTGTGGTCAGGGCTATGACTTAAAATTTAATACTGCTTTTATAATGCTAATTCTTTTTTTTTATTCTACATGACAGTACTGATATACCCAAATTTTTTTTTTCAATTTCATAAAAAAAAAATGTTTACAGTTTCCTCAATTTTAAATTAGAAAAATTTTCAAAGGCCTAATTTATAAAATTGAAGAAACAAAATTAAGTGTACATACCATATTTGACGAAAAATAATTTTCATCAGGTTGGAAGATTGATATTGATTGATTGATAAAGTAAATACACAAGTTGAGGTTTTATCCGCCTCGACACTGCAGCCTACAGGGCTTGTTGTATCTCTTGTGTATTTGTTTCAGTTAAAAAGGTTTGACACCTTAGACAGGTGTAGTAGCCCTTTTACTGTTCTTTTCTGGTCTCCAGCCTCCTGGTGGTTAGTGTCCACCACGAGGTGTTGATTTGTTCTCCAGTATGTAAGTGCAGGGCACTCATATATGATGTGAGAGGCTGTCTCTTCCAGGTTGGAAGATGGATGAAGGTCGTCCATAATTTAGATGTTATACTAATATATTTTTTTTGTTACTCTGTTACATAATAATTTTTTTTTTAATTGTAAATAACGATTTCTTTTCTAACGTTATTTAGTTTCAGAATTGGAAAATATTTTTTGAGCAATGCAGAACGTATGTTAGATTTAAAGTTGTTAAGTTTTTCACGAACAAATGTCCCCGCCGCTCTCGGTGGAGGGCGGGTGTGGTGTTGTGTAAAGAAAATTATAAAAATTAAAAATAGTGTTCCACTGCCCTTTGGAAATTAAAAAAGGATCAGGAACATGAAAAATATGTCAAATAAAGATATAACGGAACCAATTATTAGTCCTTATTAATGGCAAGAAGAAATAATTCCTATATGCTAACACAGTTGTTTTTTCAAAAATTAAGGAAATCCTAAATTACCTAATTTAATGATTTTTTTATAGTTGTAGGTTATTCATTTAACAACTTTGGCAATAAATACTTTTTTTTTACTACTTTTTTTACTTTATACTTTTTGTATAAGGCGTCAAGGCTACCTCGGGCGTTACACAGAGGTACCCAAATTGTTCCCCAGAATCGATACAGAAAAAGGGCGTTAAGAATAGCCTAAAATATCAAAAACACAGCCACAGAAGGTGAAAGCTATGAAGACGCTTTGTCGCTTTCAAACCACTTGTTAATTTTTTAAAGGACAGGTGTCTAAAACTGTGATTAAGTGTGGTGAAACACCAAAAGTTAATATTTTGCAGAATATTTGTTTAAAACCGGCATCCAATCATCAAGGTAATGATAATGAAACGCAGAAATGTCTTAAAATGGTAAAAATGTATAGTATAAATTTAAAACAGCTACTTACGGTTTTAATTAAACAAATGCTACGTTCTACATTGGAAATAACCACAGAGCTTGAAAAATAATAAAACTGACATCACACCCCAAAACGTAGCACTATTATGCTCTGCGTCGAAGTTAAGGATATATTTTTTGAAGAGAATTTGCGTTGTGTGAACTTTACTAAAACACTTAATTTTTTGGGTACCTCCCCTTCCAGGAAAAAATCGGACATTCAAAACCAAATCCTCTAATTGTGTTTTTTTCGTGAATTTAATCCAATTTTATAGTAAAATCCCAAATTTCGCAAAATTATCTATGTTTTTATAAAAATCATGGCCAGTTGAAATTTTTTCACTCAACAATTTTCTTATGCAAAAATTTTAGATGCCTCTAATTTAAAGAAAAAATCAGATATTTTGGCGAAATTTGGGATCTGACAATAAAATTTCATCAAATTTACGAAAAAAAATGGCTTTTAAAGTCCGATTTTTCCCCGGGGAAGACCCAAAAAAATTAACTTCTATTTGCAAATTTTTTAATTGTGTTTTTTTCATTAGAGAATTAGCCAATAACATCTAGTATGTATTTGGTGTAAGTCCCATGTCTTACTTTGTAGTTAAAACATCCTAAGTCCCCCCTTGAGTCACCCACAATCGGAAAAATAGCATTTAAAAAAACAAATATCAGTGAGAAATTCATCTTTTTTTTTATTTAATTGAAGTTTAAGTAATGTTATGTATTGAGAAATTATTAAAATTACATAAAAAATGGTAATTACTTTAAAATATAACCTCAAAATGCACTTAAAAACAACTTGACTGTCCATGGAATAGGTTTTCGAAAAATTGTTTTTTTGACCAACTAAATTTGGCGTAAATTGGTCGATTTTCAAAAATTTTGTCCGCCATATTGGATTTGCCATCTTGAATTTCTGCAGTTTAACTCTGGATTCGTAATCAGTGATCCCAAAAACCCATGTATGCCTTTTTGTTCAACTTTAAATGAAAAAAATGATGCATGTTAGAAATAAGCGCCATCTTGAGTTGTACTAACCTGACTCCATATTTGTGCTTAATAACCCCAAAAATTCCAGTATTGCAAAATCGATGTTAAAAGATGAATTTTTTAAAGACCTATTCGATGAATAGTCAAGTTTTTAAAAAGTATAATTCTGAGATAATATTTTAGAGTGATTAATGTTTTTAATTATATTTTAATGCGGTGTTTAAATTACAATACTTAAAATTTAAAAAAAAATCTTAAGATCGAGCAATTTTTCACTGAGATTTGGGTTTTTGAAAAAAAAGCTGTTTTTTCGAGTGTGCACCACTGCAAAAAAATAACTTTTTTTTTCCTGATGGCCCTTGAAAATTTTTTAAAACATATTAATATTTGTTAAATTTGTATTCAATACCCCCATCCCATCAGGCACTGATTTATACACTTTTTCTTTCCCATTTAATCCGATGACAAGCGTTTTTTATCGAATTATGTTCACGTCCCGCATATTGCCAAAAATGTATAACTAGTTGAGTAATTTTTTTATGGCCGCAATGATACCGGACTTGTCAATAATGTGTCCACATGTGGGTATAATTTCGGTCTATTAGAAAGTGCACATGTCTGTCTGCTGGTTTAATTAGGTTCCTTAGGCTAGTTTTGTATCGTTTTTAATTCAAACCCATTCTTTATTTTTAATTAGCTATACATTTTATTTTTCCCTTATGTAATTGCTTGTTACAGTTAAAAATGCTTAAAGAATATCTTTTTACTTTTTTGGCACAGTTACTTTCCTTGATATAACACCGAATCTTTTTCAGAATTTTTATTCGAAAACATTTCGTTTTCGAAAATTATCGTGAAATTTAAAAATCAAACTAACTCCATTTTTACTATTTTCCTCCTTCTTTTTGTACAATTCTTGATTTTTCAACTAGATAAACTGGCACACATTATTTTATAAACACGTTTTAATACCTTGTTTTTTATTTATTTTCACCTTTTTTCCATTATATTGCGAAGTTTTAATTTCAAACCCGGGCCATATTTGCTGATAAAATCACTAATATTCTATGCCAATTTAGTGTAAAAATCAAGAATTCTGTGCAAAAAAGGAGGAATAGTGTTTGTGCCGATACAGATACTCAGTTGGAAAATTGCCAATACTTACTAATTTCCGATACTTGTCAATACCTAAATTTTCGTAAAAATTTATCTGATTTGGATACTGTTCTTTTTCGTGTTAAATCGGTCAGAAATCGTCGTCGACCGCCTTTACCCCTAATGAGCCTTAAACAGAAAAAGGCTATTTTAGGTAGAGATCGAACGCTGTTAGAATAACACCGATACGTCACGGTTTTATACGGGTTTGCCATATGAGACCGTGACGTATCGGTGGCGTTCGATCCGAACGCGTTAGAACAACACCGATATGTCACGGTTTTTATCAGTTTGCCATATGAGACCGTGACGTATCGGTTTGTTCTTACATTAAAATAAAAAAAAATTTTCATTATTATTCTGCTTCTTTAGCGGGAATTTTTTCACTAACTAAGGGCATTAAAATTGTTTTAAAACATTATTTAAAAGCAGAAGGTGTAAAATCACTGGCAAAGGAATTATTAGCAGGACTGAAGAACCGATTTAGTCTGTCTCTGACCTTTATTAAATTACTAAGGTCTGTAAAAAGTTATTAAAAAAATAATGGATATTTTTACTTATACACTGTTCAATGGCCAATTCAGAGAGGGGCAAATGGGGCGATCGCCTTCCCCGTCAGCCAAAAGAAAAACGAGTTAAAAATGGAATAACGTAACTGTTGTTGCGGTACTTAGTTAATTATTAATTAAAAACTTTTTATGCTGCCTATTGCATTTGGTTAGGCATTAGTTATTTGTAAAAAATAATGTGGTCGCTATAATACGTAGGCCTACTAGTCCAGGAATCAAAGCTGAAAATGTGCAAAATCTGGCAATTTTTTCAAAATGCATAGATTTGCATGAAAATTTGGGATTAAGCTTAACTAACCCTTCTCTCCCCTCTTAAAAATCTATGTTATATGCCGATGAGCGCTGTTTATTTTTTAGGGGTGAAAACTACCATTTATTGCTAAAACCTATAAAACTATATATTAAAGCTTAAGTTGAGTAAAATTCGACTCAAATAGATTAAAAAGTAGTATTTTCTTTCTTTGAAATATTATTTGAAATATTTCAGCTCTTAAAAATGATGATATTATGATTTAATTAAATGTTTGCTTGAAAATTTGGGATAAAGCTTAGCTTACCCATCTCTTCAAAATCTCCATTATGCTAAAAATATCTTTTTATTTTTTTAGGGCTAAAAACTACCTTTTATTGCAAAAACCTTCAAAGCTTTCATATTAAAGCTTAAGTCACAGAAAATTAGGCTCAAAAATGTTAAAAAATAAGTATTTAATTCTTGAAACATTCTTTAATATATTTAAACCCTTGAAAATCAACCCTTATTATAATTTAATAAAAAAAATTATGTTCCCTAGAAAAATTAACATATTGTCACAGAGTTCTAATTAAAAAAAATGTCTGCTCAAAAGTATTACCGTAAGATGGGGTGAATTCGGACGACCGGGGCGAATTCGGACACTCCGTTCTACGCTGAATGTGGTGGGGATATTTATGTAGAGAAACGTTTTAACTTGCTAGTGACGACTGAGGAGCGTTCAGTAGAGTATTGTCAGTACTGCCAAATACTCTTGTCTATGGTACTGCCAGATATCAGGTCGGATGAATTGAAAGTTTATTTATCGGACTGTGGAGGATAAAATATTTAATAAAATTTGTGTTTACAGATATTCTGAAAAACTAACTTTTTGTAGCTCAGGTACCTATAAGGTAAGGCTATAATATTTTTTGTTTGGTGGTGTGTTATTTATTTATGAGTTGTTTTTGCATGAGCAAAAAAATTATGTACCTGGTTTTTTTATATAAATTTTTGATTGCGAATTTTACTTACAGGCGGAGCGAATTCGGACACGCAATGGTACGAAAATATAACCGCAAATTGGGAATTTCTTTTATGAATTACTCATCGGAAAGCCTTGAAAAGGCTCTAAATGATATCCGGACCAAAAAGAAGACACTATGTCAAGCTTCTGAGTATTATAAAATACCCAAGTCAACCTCTCGGAAACTGAAGAACAATTATTAGTTGTTGGTATACAGAAATTTGCTGAGTGGGGATTTCCTTTGACAAGAAGAGATATCAGATTTCTTGTCCAACGTTATCTTGAAAGGAAAGGACTAAAGGTGGCATCATTTAAGCAAAACCTTCCTGGATATGAGTGGTTCAGCAACTTTATGAAACGGCACAAATCTTTAACAGAACGACTTGCTCAAAACATAAAACGTGTCAGGTCTCGTGTTGACCGCACCATAGTATCCCAATACTTTGACAATTTAAAAAATAGTCTTGCGGATGTACCACCTCTTAACATCGTAAATTACGATGAAACAAACATGTCAGATGACCCGGGACGCATAAAAGTTCTTTGCAAAAGGGGATCGAAGTATGTGGATCGAATAATAGACTCCAGCAAAAGTAGCACTTCAGTAATGTTCGCAATATCGACAGCTGGAACTCTCCTACCCCCATATATTGTGTACAAATCTACCCACATCTACGACACGTGGATGGAAGGTGGCGTACATGGCGCTAATTACAATAGAACCAAAAGTGGTTGGTTCGATGGACCAACTTTTGAGGATTGGTTTGATAAAATAGCCATTCCATATTTCAAGTACCTAGAAGGAAAGAAAGTTTTAATCGGCGACAACCTTGCTAGCCATGTATCACTACACGTTTTAACAACTTGTGAAAAATATAACATTGAATTTGTATTGTTGCCACCAAACTCGACGCATCTCTCACAACCACTAGATGTGGCATTTTTTGCGCCACTCAAAAAGCGTGGCGAAAAGTGCTCACCGAATGGAAAGAAAAGCACAAGGTTGCCTTCCCAAGTCAGAATTCCCAAAAGTCTTTAAAAATATGATGAATGAGATAGGGATGGCCCAAGAAACTAAAATAAAGTCAGGTTTTAAAGCGACGGGAATCTACCCATTAAATCCCCAAGTAATTTTGAAGAATATTCCAGAATCCTCAGACCATAACTCGGACGATTCTTTAGTGTGGACGAAGTCCTTTGAGGAATTATTAAAAGAAAGGAGATTTGTAGAGACGCCGAATAAATCTAGAGGAAAAAAACATACAGTTGCTCCTGGAAAGTCTATCAAAGCCAGTCACATTGAGAGATCACCCTCATCCTCTCCACTTCCATCTAGCCAAAATGCCGGCCCTGGAATTTTCATCAGTGAAAGTGATCCTGAAAACCCCGAAATTGATGCTGAGAAGAGTGAGGAAATGCATACAGTAGACAAAAACTCGTTTATTATTGTAAAATTAACAAATCCCGAACAGACCGTATCTAAAATTTTATGTGGGACATGTAGAAGAAGTCCTCGATAAAGAAATATTTGTTGTAAGTTTCTTGAGAAAACAAAGTTCTCAAAAAATCGGCGACTTTTTTATATATCCACATATAAAGATGAAAGTGTTGTAGAGCGTAAACAAATCGTAGAGGTTCTCAGTAAAATAAAAAATTGAGAAGAGAGAGATTTCAATTTAGACCCTTAAGTAAGGGTTGTTTTACAATGACTTTCATCTGAAAAACCAATTAAATGGACTTTGTTTTTTTATAGTGTAAGCATTGTTATCATAATTATGTGATATGAAACTGCCTGTAAAAATAAAAATGCTTTTTACCAAAGAAAAATATTTTAAGTTTATTTTTAAGTGAAATTTTTATTTTTAAATTAAACGTTTCTAAACACTCGTAGTTTTCTAATAAAAAAGGTACCATCTACCCCCAATCCTTAAAATGCATCCCAGTTTTTACATATTATTTTTTAAATAATTCTGTCCGAATTCACTCTACTACGGTCTCAACTCGGATTATATAAAAAATATATGGATATTCGAATTCACCCCACCTAGCGGGGCGAATTCGGACAGTATATATAGAAAAAAATAAAATGGTAGCGCCCACATTCTGAAACATTTTTTACCAGTTATCAATAGTCAACATATCAATGATTATATATTTATTTTTTTTGTTTTAAAGTAATACAAGATACAACCTTTATTTACAAAAAACCTCAAAAATCGTCCGAATTCGCCCCATCTTACGGTACCTATTTAATTTTGTAATTTTTTTAATCCTCACAAATCCACCCATTACAATATTACAATGCAAAAAATAGTACAAAAACCGCGGATTTTTGAAAAATGCATCGAATCGCAAAAAAAGTTGAAATTAAGTTCGACTCACCTTTAAAGGGTGCATTACTCCGATGAGCGCTTTTTTATTTTTAAGGGGGTGAAAACTACCCCTTATTACTATAACCTTCAAAATTTACTTTACTTTCATATTAATGCTTAACATCAAGTAAAACTTGGCTTCAATAAGTTAAATAATAAATGTTTAATTTATTGTTTATGGGTTAATGAAAAATATTATATTTATTGAATAAAATAGAAAAAAATACGTATAATTACATTAAAAAATGTATTAAAATAAAAAGATATTAAAAAAAAAATGTATTTGGGCTTTTAGAATGTTCCGAAAAATTGGTTTTTAGGCATACCTTCTTCAGTTTTTGTGATAAAAAGTTCTTTAAAAAATTTTGTTGTTTTTTTTAAGAGCTTTAAGGTCCTATATATTAAAACTGTTTAAAACCTTAACTTTTTTAAAGGGGCGAGTCTAAAGAGCTGAAACCAAGTAGTGCTCGTCTATACACACGCGTTTTTAACGTTTATATCTCACTTAATTTCCGTCATACTGTAAATTAAAAAAAAAATGTTTGTAATTTAAAGAGCTACAATTTGATACCTTAGTAATTATTACGTATCTTCCTTACCTTTCGAATTATTTAAATGAAAAGGTAATTTTTTATTAAAATTCTGATATTTGATTTTCACTTGCAGCTACATTTTTTTTCAAAATTAAAAAGGGCTACGACTTATTTTAATTAGGGTGGTAATTAAGGGGTTGCTTTTGAAGCTTTTTGCACTCATACAATTTTGGTCTAACTTTATTTTAATCATAGCACACTCAATTTAAATCATACTTTTTAAAAAAAAAGGTCTTTGCAAATGCTTCAAAAAAGTTATTATTAGTTTTTCTCGAAAAATATGTAGACTTTGCGTTATTTGCCTTTGAAACTCTGAAATTTTGTGTTTGATGAATAACAGCTAAGCCTTAACAAACCACAACTGGTTTGTACTGGTCCTACAGCAATTACAAAAAAAAACATATTTTTCGTTTTTTGAAAAGCTACAATTTTGTTATTTACAGTTTTTTTGGATAAAATGCATATTTATTAAGTTATTTGCAAAAAACCAACTAAAAACGTTGATTTTATCGACGAAAAACTTCGATTTTCGATCGCGAATAACTCGTATATATTTTAGAAAAAAAATGCATTGAACATTTTTTGCTTAGACATCCCTCGAGATGGTTTGGCAACCACCCCCAAGGTAAAGGCGCCCTTAAGCATGATATAGATTTTGATCCTTGGACTATTCCCTACCTACTGTCAAAATTTTAAGTTATTCTATGCATTTTGAAAAAATTGCTAGGCAAAATGATTCGTTTCATGGGTTATACCGTAATTTGCAATTTACAAGTGAAGCCAGACGGGTGGCTAACCTGGACGGGGGACCCCCGGACCTGGGACCTCTTCTACGTTGAGGAGTATTCCAATACAAATACCCCGCGGTTATTCTGCCTAAAACCGCCCCCCCCCCGTAAGGATTTTCTGAATCCGCCTTTAAAACTGTTAAATGTTTTGTTTTAATTTTGATTATTTTGAGTGTAAATATTAATAAATTAAAAACATTATTTAAAAAAAAAAAGTTTTTATCTAAATTTAAGATACTTTTAGATACATTATTGGTATCAGAGTTAAAGCTATCGGAGTATCGATATCCTATTTTAGTTATATTCTCACAAGGATAGATTATCTCTTCACAATGTACAAAACAATGTAGATTTTTATAGAATTTAAATAAGTATATATATTTACTATATTCAGGAGAAAACCCAAATAATCTTTCTAATAAAATAATGCCAAAAAAATAAAATAACTAATGAACAAAGAAGGTTGGTGCAAGTATTAAGCCATGGGGAACGCCGGTATTATTTTAATAAAAGCTGAAGAGTAACCCACCATAACAGATATGCGTTAATAAAAAAGAAAATTGGAATCCAGACAGGGTTCTTTCCCCGGAATTCTCGGCTCAAATTCCCAAATCTTCTTTGTTCCCGGGAAATCAAGCTCGAAAATCTCAGAACTCGAGAAATCATATTTGAGTCTATGAAATTATAAAATAAAACAATTCGTTTGCCGTTTGTTTTAAACGCGCGGCGGCGGGGCGACACGGGCCAAAGCGCAGTGGTACCTTTGATCTCGCAATCGCGCGGCAACCTCTCGGCTGTTTTATACATAATACAATACAGTAGGTAATACACCAGTAATGCCAACCTAGGAAATTATTCCCTTTCGGGTTTTTTTTCCTAAAAGGGAAAAAAAATTTTATCTAATATCAGGGAATTTTCAACTTTGGATTGTTTTCAGTTCAATTTATAAATTTCAGTCGATTTATCAATTTTAATATTAAATGGACTACTAATGACAAGTACCTATTAAATCCTTATACCCTGGGTTATGGTTTGACCATTTTTTTTTTTTCAAAAATTGCTTCTTGTTGCGCTGATTAATCTAATACGGGTTAATTCGTTAATTCGTGGTATGGGTTTCGGGAAATTACAGATCAACTGCTACAGCATTCTCTGCATGTTGTTGTCCTTTTTATTTAGTGGTTGTTGCCCACAAAATACTAAGGGAAAAAAAAGAAATGTCAAGTTCGTGTATTTTTCCCCACAGTAATGCCGAGACTGGCGAGTATTTTCAGTGTTACCGACGTTAAAAAAAAAAGCGAAAAATTATCCAGTGAGGCATTAAATGCAGTGTGTTTAATTCTCTTTCAGTGAAAACTGCTGCCAAAATTATTCATTAAATGAAAAGGATTTAAGTCTTATGAAAAAGGAAAACCTTTATAAAAAAAAGATTGATTTTAAAATTTTTTTAAATTTTTTTTTTTTGTTTAGAAACTTTTATTTTTTGTTAATTCATTTGCTATCTATGTCCATTGTTACCATGAGATTTTATTTTTATGTATTTTTTAAACTTTTCTGACAATAAAGTCATTTTGTAAATTATTTTTCTATTTAATTTTGATCTAGGGAATTCTGGGGATTTTTTCCGAAAAATTGGGAATTTTCAGGGACGGTTGGCAACAATGTAATACAACGTTCATTAGTGTTTCGACTCTAGCTGAGTTCAGACGTTTTAAAAGTGTAGTACACGCAATTTGTAAATTTCTCGACACCCGAAAGCCCGGGAAAATTTGCCCCAAAATTCTCGAGACCCAGAAATTGATAAGCTCGAGAAATCATGAACCCTAATCCAGACACAAAGTTTACGTGGAAGACCGTACCAAGAAATAACAAAATATGTAATGTTTTTACAAAAATAACATGTAGAAAGTAGAAAACGCACAAAGGATCTGTTGGAAAAAGGTAAAATTTGCAATGTTTATGGAACAGAAAGCATTTATAAGACTAAATATGTGACACTTTCAAATTTGGTTTTGTCCCCTTATAAAAAATATACCCATATATGTTTTATGTATGTTCTGGAAGTTCATTGAGATTTGTTTTCAAAGACACCGGCAACTTTTTATCCTCTTTAATGTGCAGTCGAGACGCATGCAGCATAATTTTGATTAACAATACCCGCACAGGCTAGCCACCCGTCTGACTCAGCAATTTAAAATATAAAAGAACAATCGTTTTATTTGCGTCATGAATGAGTAATATGTATTCTCTTTATATCTGTTTTATATAGCTTAATGTTTTTTTACACAATACTTTTGCCCAAACCATAAAATAAAAATGTATGGACCAACAGCTCCTTAAAAAAATCCGATTTTAATTCTGTCAGTTATCACTGCAGAAGTAGCAATTAAAAAAATAGTAAATATGATTTACAGAAAGCATAAACACAAGAGTTTTTTATTTCTACTTGCCCAGTATTTTACCGTATTGTCACTCCGAAAGAAAAATGTCATATTTCCAAAAATGTAATTTTTGTGCTATACCGGGTAACCACGAAATCACTACCAAGTCTTTTATTTCCTTCAATGAAAACATATTGCTTTCAAATTTAAGGATGATATATTATGTCATTAGATGCCGATCTTGAATATATTAACATCTGCCTATAAGCTCCGGTTTAACCGGACGTGGCCTGCATTTTACTATTTTAAATAGAATATCCTGTATATTTTTTAAGGTTTGAATTCTACAAGTCATTCCTAATCATAAAACTTGTAATATATCATATACCTAACCTATCTTTGTCGGTTTTTGAGAAAATGGCGGGTAAAAATAACCAAATCATGGCACAATATGTAGTTATAGGGGAAAACAAATGAATATCATACAAACTTATTAGGATTGAGTTAACTCTGTTTTGATACTCTATCTGCTGAGGTTATAAAAATGCTGCTTTCAGCTTTACCGGAAGTGCTGCGAAAATTGACTTTCCTAATAATGTTACTTTAAACATTTTAATGACATGTTGTATATTAAACATTAAATTTAAATTAGGCCCATCTTTTAGAATATTTTTGTTTCTAAAAACCCTTATCTATGCAATTTTTAACTAACCGACTGATTAACAATATCAAGATGTGAAAAGTAAAATATAACTCTAAAAGTGACCCTATTTGTGTGAATTTGTTTTCTGGAAAAGTGACAAAAGAAAAAAAAATACATATCGACGGTTGAAAGGAGAAACTGCTAATACGCCACTTTTATAACTTTACAGGGGACCCGTTTAAAGAATAAATTTTTTGAAAAAAATCATAAAAAATCAAGGTATTTTCCAAGTTAAATTTTTTTTGCCATGTGGGTTGTATTTTAATTTCTCAAATATACAGGTATGAATTATGAACTCTCTTCAATTGGTTTTAAAATTAGTGGCGAATTATACAATACTGTTTTAAAATTTAAACAGGATAAATGTATAATGTTATAAACATTACTACTTTCTTGTAAACAAAAATGGCTTATAAGCAAAATTTTGTATCAAAATTTTTAAGAAAAATGTAATATGAGTAAAAAAATACCTAATTCGACTCTTTTAATTGTTTTATGGCACACTTTGCTACGGTTTTTTATTGTTACAAATGTATAATAGTGTTTAATAAGAGCTTCATAAAGACAAATTTTAAACCTTTTTATAACCGAACTTGGCATTTTTAATTTTTTTACTAACAAAATATATTTTTTTAAATGCTATTAAAAACTATTGTTATCTTATACGCCCAACGCAGGTGCAGTAAGTAAAGAAAAACAATATTTTAAGCAGGTTAAGATGTTTATTTCTATTTACTACACAACAACTTCTTTACACGAAAATAGCAAAAATAATGTAATAATGTTGTTCTCTCAAACTAGGAACATTCTTTAATAGTCTATAATATTGTCTTAAGCCTATGTTCTCTTAAGAAACAATAAAACTAAAACAAAAGTGGTATTAGTAATCTGAAACCTAAACTAGAAACTGGCTACAACTATACTTCCTAAAAAAGCAAAAATAGAAACAAGTGGAAAATACATTTTAATCAGTCTATTCAGATAACTCACTGTCTTCTTCATCAGTCTCTGGTAAGGCATCTTTAATATTATTGGACTGTGAAAAACTTAGGTACTCATCATGGTATTGGGCAGGAATAACATTCGCATTGCAAAGTTTTTCCAGGTCCTGGAACTTCTGTTTCGAAATTGGGAAAGGTTCCTTGTAACAATTCGGTAATGGGGAATTCTTTGATTTACCGACTATAGCTATTGTTTCTTCTTTTGCATCTGACGCCATGGAATATTTTACTATCATCTTATTATCAGCCTTTCTAAAGGTAGCCACTCTGATTTTACTAACTTTACCCACTAGATTGCCTTTAAAATATTTATCTGAAAGATTTTCCCATGACCAAAAATCTTTGTGCTTAAGAAGATGGACATTATAAGGTTCAGGAACACTACGAGCCAATTCAAAAACTGTGACCCACTGTGAGGGAGCCCAAATAATATGCTTGGACACACTCTTTTCAATGACAGAGTGCATACTGTCGACAGGCATGTAGGTATGTCCTGGGAGAAGATAGTTGATTTGAATAACTTCAAGATTTAAACAAGAGAGCAGGTTTTGGTGAAGTGCAGCTAAAATAATTTTGTTCTTATTTTGGCCTGAACACGAATCACAGTACAAAAGAAGAGTTTTTATAGTACCAAGTTTATCGACTTCTTTGATATAGGCTGCTAGAATCGTTGCTACCTCCTTTGCGTCTCTCCTGCCTTCGCTCTCATTCCAGTTGAAACAGTACCCTTTTCTGGTTGAACTTTCATAAAACGTAAGGTTGTAGATTGCGATTTTCCGTGAATAATATAGCAGCATGCTTTCGCCATGTGGCGTGTTCAGCACTTTTTGAAGGTCGAACGATGTACATAAAATAGCGTTGTTTTTGTTATGAAATTGATGATGATGTTGATGAAATTCAAATCTTTACTTTCGTCCCTTTCTTTCTCGTGGGCCATTTTCAGCGCTTCATTTTCTGGTCCTGGATTATTTATGAACCTAACGCACTTGGCACATTTGTCTTTTTTGGGAACGTGAAACCCAAATTTAAAATCTTCACAATTTTTATTCCTAAATAGCCTTTCGGATACAACGTCCATTTTCCAAATTCAGTTTTTTTCAGACTTATAAAAGTAAAGTGGAGTATATTGCTTGTAGACGTAGACACGTTGTGTAGAACGGAAATGATTTTTGAAAGGGCATCTGCATTTTGGTTCCCTTAAAACTACTATCATCGAATGTTGTTATTAAAACGTGATCTGCGGCAGAGTATCAACGGTTTTTTCTGATGTACCGGCATGATTAGATGGGGCAATGTTATAGTCTTTAGTTAGTGAAGTAGTCATTGGTTCTTCTGTAGACGTTCCTACATTATTTGATTCCGGAACCTGAATTATTAACAAGCGAGCAGGTGGATGAATTTTTATGTTTTCTTCGATTATCGAAAGACTTTTAGATTCTGTAATAGTCAGTTGAGGATAACGACATGTTTGCAATGGTCGGGAAATATCATCATTGAACTCATAGAATTGCCCTTGTCGGACAGGCGGGGTTTTTCAGCTCGGGGTAGTGATAAAGGTTTTTTTAAAAGGGCAATGAAATTTTGTAAGCCTGCGATAAGGATGGAAATACGGGTGGTTGATTACTGGAGCTTCGATTGAATCGGGCGCTACCATACCCCATAATTATGGCATTTCGCCGCATGGCTCCTGTAAAAACCAAACTTTATGAATGTTCAGTTAGATCATTTATAATTTGTTTTCTCGCAAATAACTCCAAACGGTATAAGTAAGGCGATCGGCCCAAAAATAATTTTTTTTGTAGAGCATATGTTTGGTAGGAAAAGACTAAAAAAATAATTAAATTTTGGTTTAAAATTTTTGGGGAAAATTCAGAAACTTTTCCAAAACCCGATCTACCCCCAAAATATTGTTTGACTAAGGCGAATAAAAAAATCCCAAAGAAAAAAATTTATGACATGGACTATTTTTTTAATTTAACCACTTCTTTCTACCTCTTACAGTTTTCGAGAAAAAATTTTTAATAGAAACCAACGATTTCAAAGTAAAGAATTTACATGAATTCGTTGGTGAAAACTGTAAAATTGAAAATTATCTTACAAACCAACAGATGTAAAAAAATTTATTAGGCAAAAAATATGCCTCTCTTTTTGTAGGAACACTAACAATACCGTTCGGCAGTCGGAGCGACACTCCCTGAATGATAAATACAATACATAACCCCTTTTCTCTTTTTCTTTTTCAAATAATCAAAAATCCTGTAATATTTTAAAAATTTGTAATATAAAACACTTACCTTAAAACAGCCACAAGTCAAAAGAAAATAACACAGTCATTAATACGCAATAATAAATTCACTAATACAGAATGCAACAAGAGGTCATATCACGTCGTGTCGTCTGCTTGGTCTGATGAGACCTTGCTTAAATTTCTATAAAAACAATGGTGTAAAATGTGCTAGATTTGTAAATTCGGGATATGAATAATGAGTTATCTGCCAAAACTAGTAATAATTCAAACAGCATAATTGTTTAATACGCCAAATATTTGATTATTAAGTTACATCGAATTGTTTTATTCGTAAAAAGGGGCCCGGAAAAAAAGAGCAAAATTATTAATATTAAAATTTTTGTCATTTTTTAAAGGGCAAAATTGAGTAATTTACCATTTCCACCAAATGGGGTTTATTAAAGGGCTAACAAATCTTTTTTAATTAAAATTTTTTGTCGTTTAAACATTGTGTTCCTCGTAATTTACCCAAAATTTAAAATGTTTAATGCGCCAAAACATGCGATTATTGAGATGAAACCTGCATAGATCGACGCAGAAAAATTCGCTGATTCCGATTGTATAAATAACTCAATTTTGACCAGGGTGGCGTATTAGCCATTTCTCCTTTCAACCGTCGATATATTTTGTTTTCTTAGCTTAGGATCAAAATAATTTAAAAATAATATGTTATTAGTAGGGTCAACCAGTTCTTATTTGGTATAACAAAATATTTGATGAGTATTTAGATCCTGTTTACGTAGTAACACCTTGAAAATTTCTTTTTTGTTGGGCATCTTCTCAAAACTATTTTTTTTACGTTATGTCACTTTTCTTACGTGGCGACGATTGCAAGCATATATGGAATGGGAAACACAACTTTTTTAAATATTTTTTTTTGTTTTTTTTTCCAAAAGTTTTTCTTGTTAATATTAGGTCTTACCATAACCGAAATATACCGTGACAAATGAGACTAAACACAAGATTTGTTTAAATAAAATTTAAGTAAAAGCCTAAATGCGATAAAAGGCCAACCTCTCGCTTCCTCCACATTAATTTATCCTAAAAAATCAAGGTGTAAAACAAGGCTAAATTTAATTTTTATTCAAATAACAAAAGACATTTAGAACAGAAAAATATATTAAAAATAAAAATATAATTTAAAAATTTCTTAAGCCTAAAAACCTTGAATATGACATACAACTGAGTATATCAGAAATTGGATTTTAAATATGTTTTATAGTTTATTGGCAAATTTATGTTTCAATAATTTCTTGCTAGGTTACTCGCCTAAAAAGTTTATAAAGAATGGGACTATTTCGGTCCTGGTCCCGGGGTATAGCTAACTGACTGTGACTATGAACTTGCAGACCGCCTGAAAAAGAAAAAACCCCAAAAAACTAAAAAATTTCAAAAACTTATCTACGTTTTCGTGGCAAGTCGGCCACTGCTGTCAAAATGAAATTAAAAAAAAAAAAAAAATAGAAATTAAAACAAAATTTTTAATAAATTAATAAAAAGTTTTTTGGCTTTTTTGGGTTTTTTTCTGTTTTAGATGATCTGCAAGTTCGTAGGAGTCAATGGGACTGGGCACACTCACTTCGCCACCCCCCGGGAACAGGACCGAAATGGTCCCATTTCTTAGAAACTTTCCAGGCGAGTAACCCAACGAGAATTGAAATTGAAATTTGTAATACATCCTGGTATTAGTGATGGGCGGAATCGAATACTTTAGAGAATCGAATACTACGGAATCGAGTAAAACTTGGAATCGAATACTTGAATGAGTACTGAGTACTGATACTGATAACTTAATGTTTAATAAATGTATTCGTTTTATATATTATGTTTTTGCTATATTTCTTTAATAATGTGCTGTGTTGTTTAAATTGAATTTATGAATCGCATTAAAACAAAAACCATAACTTATAGGTTTTATTCAAAACATTGAATAAAACAACTTATATAATTTAAAAATAGAAAACGAAAATTTATTTGTCAACAAAACAAGTAAGTACCTATAGATATTGTAATACAAAAAAATAAGAACATATAATTTCTAAAATTGAAACTAAAAATTAAAAATGGGTAGGTATTTTGAACAAAAATATTGAAAGGTAAAGCTCGTAAAGAAATTAGCAAATATTGAAAGCTAACAACAAAATCAATTATAATTAATTCATGAAAAGCAAGAAAATTACTGCGAATAAAAACTATTGAAAAAAATAATCTGATTTAAATTGGTTGGTTGGTTGGGTAATAAGCGATTTCGTCGAACATTGGTTAATTGTCCTGCCTTAGAAAAAAATCTTTCTGGCTGAACAGACGTTCCAGGAATACTTAAATACTTTTAAGCTAATTCATAAGGTTCCGAAAACATACTTTTACTTTGCTTTGGGAAATACTCTGAAATAAAATCGACCGATGTTTGTTTTCGATTCCCATGAAATTCGGTTCGGTGTCTTGAGTACAAAGTACAGATACAGATTACAGAATAATAGTTTACTACTAAATTGAATAAAATTTAGAATACCGGAATCGATTCCATACTGAACCTAAGACCTAAGTAGTCGAGTACTTTCGATTCTCTTAGGAATCGAATACTACTCGATTCCTGTATCCGAGTACTCCCATCACTACCTGTTATTTAAGTTCCCAAATTCCCAAAAGTTACCGGGTGACACAGCACATGTAACAGCCCATAACTTTTTATTTATCAGAAATTTTTTTAAGGACCCGCTTTTTAAAGACTAAATAAAA